>JAKVIS010002290.1:0-24319 GCA_033119425.1 Bufotes viridis | reverse complement strand
TTTGATGCGCTGTGAGGAGTGGGCAGCTGTCACCAGAGCACCGGGGCCTCTTCAAACATATTATCGGCAGGGGTGCCTGGAGTCGGACCCCCACCAATCACATATTGACTATCTATTCTGTGGATAGGCCCTCAGTATAAAAATACCGGAGAACCCGTTCTCGACACGTGACATACTAGTACGCCACATATCGGGTCTTTAAAGATGGCGTCCGCTCCGGAGCTAAACCGCGCCACAGCAACCAGGTGCCTGCTGTTTCACGTAGCAGACACCTGGGCCTAATTTCTGTGACCAGCGGTAATGTCGTTCATGGACTTTTAACCCCTGAGATGCTTTGGCCAAATGTGAGGATCGGGAGTGTGTGTGCAGCAGCCTCTGTTTCCCCAATGATACAAGGCCGACACACATTAGTACCTGTGGCGGGGCTCCATATGAACATAGTAAAATCCTCACAGACTCCAATGCGAATACATTGGAGTCTATGAGAATAGCCATCTGATGACTGCCTGTTACCAAGTAGCAGCGCAAGCGCAGAGGCTCTGCTTCCGCCACTGCAACAGCGACTACACATGCACTGCTACGCTTCCAGGTAGCAGCACTGTTTGCGGAAGCAGAGCCTCTGCACTGCTAGTGGGAGTGGCAGCACAGGTGCGAGATGTCCGACCCTGGTAATTAAGGGGCAGGGGGGCGCGTCCTCAGCTTTTGGGGTCGCCCCATCGCAGGTGTACCGTTCGGCTTGATGGGGCCAATTGAATCGCTCATCTCTACCCCACAGTTTCCTATGCATTGCGAAAACACAGACTTTACTAAATACTAAATAGGTTTAGTATTTTATTATTTCAATCAACCAAATCAAGTCATATAGGAATAATTCACGCGGTGATGTGATCAATTCTGGTAATGTGAACGACGCCATAGAAATTGCGGCAATTTATTTTTATTTTTTTCTTTAGATAGGAAGTGAGAACAATTTGCAGGAATCTCTTACAGGGGTTGTTCATCTCAACAATTATGGCATGTCACTACGCCATGAATGTCATATAGAGGTGGCACCTGCATCTATCTCCGGAATGGGGCCCCCAAATTAAAGAGAGGGCCACCCTTTATTCTCTTCTATGGGAGTTCAGCCGAGCGAGCGCCCATAGCAGTGACTGGAAAAGACGAGACAGAGAGCCGCACGGAGCCCCTGCACAGACGCCTGCTGCGCCGTTCGAATCTCCCTCCCTGTAAGCTCCTCCAGGCACAGCGCTGACGTCACGGTCATGTGAGCGCCGTGACGTCAGGTCCTTCTAGAGGATAGGAACTAGCCGCTACCCTTCCACATCCGCTGGAGCAGCGGCTTGTACTTCCGGAGCTCCGGAGGATCCGGGACCCACCCTGAGCGGCGGAGAGGTGAGATGTGCGGGGCAATGGGTCCTCGTAGCTGGAGGTGGTGGTCGTTATGTGGGGCGTACTACCGCAGGCTGCAAGGAGGGGGGCTGTACATGCAGAGTGATGATCGACCCCCCCCCCCCTTCCTCCTCCTCACTTTTGGTTTGGTCTGTATATTGCACCCCCCAATAGGACTGCACCTTATGGTGTTGTACCCCAGTTCTCCTGCTGTAGGCAGCTCCATTTTAAACCCCCTCCCCCTATTGTTTATATATGTCCCTCACCTCATTGATAACTCAGTATTCCATGAGCCCCCAGGATAGCAGGGAGTGGGGGGCTGTTGTACATATTATAGCGGACCCCCTAAGTGTTATAGCTCTGTTATAATACTGCCCTCCCCAGCCCTGCACTTTATGGTTCAGTCCGCCCCTTATGTATATATAGTATGAGCCCCAGGACTGTAGAGTGCCGCCATATACACAAAGTGGGCCCCACCTATAGCGTTTACCTGTGCTGTGAAAGCCAGGCATGGTCTGGGGGTTGTGTCCCAGATAGGGGGGTGACAGGTACCCCTGATATATACAGACCTGTTCCCCAGGGTACACCCTGCGCACCCACGTACTGTAGACACCTACCGTCACCTGTATGTTACACCGCTATTGACCTGCGTATACCTATATATTAGACCCTGGTGCCGCCATGCATCACATTATACTGGACACCCCCCGCAATAATAACATTTACCATCACATGCACACGACCGTATCTGTATTTTGGTCCGCAAAATACAGATGCATTCCGCGCTTTTGTCGCTCACCATAGAAATGACTATTCCGGTCCTGAATGGGACATGTTCTGTAATTTGCGGATCCGCAAAAGTTATGCATGTGTGTATGGCCCCCTAGAAAAGCATGGGTCGGCGGGCTATCTCGTATGACAAGCGGATCCGAAAAAGAAACCTGATGTGAGCATGGCCCCCAGAGAAATGCGCCGGTCAGTGTATTATCTGCAAGAAAAGCAGATGGCCCCCGGATGAAAAATATGGTCGTCTGCAGGAGGACATTTCCGTGTCCGTTTGACATCCGTGAAAAAATTAGTCTTGCATCATCAGGGAGGGATCCGTGGTTGATTCGTGTCTCAGTTTTTTAGTCATCCATGAATGTTAATTTCCAGCGAATCTCCTACCCGTGGTCAGTGAAAATTGGAACAAACAGGCGCAACACTGATGCCATCCTTGTTTTTTCACTGACCCATAGACTTCAATGGGCGTATTTGGTCCAAAATAGTGCAGGCCCCTGATTTTTAAATTTTTTCTTTTTTTACCCACGGTAGTAAAAAAGTAAAGTTAAAAAAAGTGTGAACAGACACATTAAAATCAATGGGTACGTGTGAACGAGGCCTTCTGGTTTTCTTTAGGCGCTTTTCCTCCAACTGCTTCTAAAATGGTCCGTCCACTTGGGGTTTTTACTGTAATTCTGCCCAAAAAAAATTCCATTTTGCTGCAACTTCTTGTTTATCCCAGAAAAAAAGCACTGTGTGTTTTTACCCTAACAGAGTTTGCACGCACCGGATTTACGTTAGAACGGGGTTCACAGGTGCTGGGTGTGTATTCGCGCCAGGTGCTTGTGGTGTGAAACTTGGGTCATTTCTCGGTATGACAGTTCACGTTTGTCACTGTCCCACACGCACGTGCCGGGTACTTGTGGTTGTGACCATTTCTCGGCACAGCAGTTCTCCGGTGCGAAAGTTTCGGTTCTTGTAGGTGTGAACGGTGCCATGTGTCTTTTCCCTCTTTGGTTTTGCAGGGGTTAATGCCTTATTCGGTTTGGGTGCCCCCAGCTATGTGTCCTGTCTGTGTATCCCGCCCAGTCCGTGTCTGTCTGTTGTCGTGTCTTCCTTCTGTATTCAGTGGGGGTCATTTATCAAGGAACTTGCAACTTTTTTTAGTCATAAAAAGAACGGCGGTGCGACAATACTTAGTGGAACGTCAGGTTTTCGCCATGTTTGACAGTTGGACTTGAGGGCAAATTTACTCACATTTACGCCTGGAAACTGGTATAAGTGGCAGAAAACGTCTCCAGCCAGGGACACGGACTGCCGTCGAGGTGACATTTTTATGATGAGGAGCAAACCGAATCTTACAGCCGTGAATGGGGGCATCTAAGACCGGTGTAAAATGGCCCCTCAGTCTCCCCGCTTGTTTGGTCCAAAGTCAGTTTGTGTTTGGCGTCCAGTCTGGCGTTTCGGTTCCGTTTCCAGCCTGCCTGTTTTTTGTGTGCTATGTGGATCCCAGAGACTTACATTCTAGTGCCTGTTCAGACTGTGTCTGCGGTTTTTGTGTGTTACTAGTTCCTGGGCATATTGATGCTTGCACCAGAGTTTCTTATTTCAGAGAGTCTGCCGCCAAGTACATCGGGACCCTCCCAAGAGGTAACGGTCTGATTCCTCCCCTGCAGCGAAGTCCGCATCCCTGTACAGGGGTGAATGGCAGGGGAGCGCAGGAATAACGCCCTTAGGGTTTGGCAAACCTGTTACTTGGCACAGTGGGTCCGCACTCGCTGATCTGTAACGGTACGATAGGCGTTCCATAACGCTGGCCGAGGGGGCTCACTTCCTGCTCCTCAGACTTCTTCACCGTTGCTGGAGACTTTTTTTTGCTCTACTTGGCTTTTTCCTTTTTATTGGAAGTCTCACAAGCTATCCAGGAGACAGGCCGTACACGTTAGCTGGCTTGGGCTACTTTCACACTAGCGACAGGATGTTCCAGCGGGGGAATAGCCTGCCGGATCCGTGCTACCCCTAGTGCACAGCAGACAGAGGTCCGGCCGCAGCACGGCAAACATGCCAAGAGGCGGCCAGAATAAAACTACAACATGCCATGCTTGCCGTCCTGCGGCCGGACTTCCAGCTGCACGGTGCGGTAGCAAGGATACGGCAGGCTGTTCCCCGCCGGAAGGCTGCCGCCAGTGTGAAAGTAGCCTTAGTAAGGCTGTGTTCACACCAGTGGTTGGAGTCTGTTCCATCAGGTTTCTGTTGCACTTGAAGGACAGTTCAGAAGAAAAAAAAAGAAATTAAAGGGGCCCTGTCTGCTGTTTCACGTATACCCTGCTAGATATATAGGCAGGGCCAAAACGCTGATCCTGAACGTACCCTTATTTCAGGTCCGATTACACTGTAAAATCCACTTTTATAAATATGCAAACGGAGCACTTGGGGGCGTGCTTATTCCTTCTGAGCACCACATCTCTGACACCCTGCATGTAATAAAAACGCCCCCTCCCATTCCTCTGAAAGTGCTAGACTCACTGGTCTAGCGCCGAGATCCGCACATGCGCACTCCAACGTATATGACGGCGCATGCGCACTACACTTGCACTGTCAATCTCGGCAAGTCCTATTGCTCTATTGCGCACGCGCAGTCATCCCGCTTTCCTTAGTAGTAGGAAAGTGGGATTCATTAGTGCAGATACATATCTGTGTGGCATTCATACACACAGTGCAGATTATGCCCAGATTTTGGTGTAGGCCACAGCGTAATACAGTAATACCAGCGCTGGAATTAAGGAGAGTGTTGCACACAAAGATAGTTATAGCTACCTGTCCCGATGGATAGCTGTTCGATGCTACTATGGTGAAAATGGATTCTTCAGATCATCGGTGGTGCAGGGCAGATCGCAGCGCTTCTCGCTCGACTTAAAAAAAGCGTGCGCATGAAGGAGCGTGTTGGTAAGGGATTCCGGGGCGGCGAGTGTGACGTCACACTAGTAAAGGACCAAAAAACTAATCCTACGCGTTTCAAAGCTTACGGGCTTCTTCGTCAGGGATGGCTGCTGTAATCTGTCCTATGAAATAAATAGGTATCCGGTTCCCATGGTTACTGCTATAACCTGCGTTCGCAATTTCACCGCGTATATTCCTGGATGGATTAAAGGCATGGTGCGATAGTCCACAGGAGCGGCGCGCTTTTTGAAGTCGAGCGAGAAGCGCTGCGATCTGCCCTGCACCACCGATGATCTGAAGAATCCATTTTCACCATAGTAGCATCGAACAGCCATCCATCGGAGACAGGCAGCTATAACTATCTTTCTGTGTGTGACACTCTCCTTAATTCCAGCGCTGGTACCACTAATATATTTTTATACACACGTGCATTGGATCGGGGCAGCCGTCATCCTCTGGGTATCTAGCAGCGGCTCTGTGCACTAGTTGTACACAGAGACAGGAAAGTGACCCATTGAGAGCGCAGGTACAACTACTACATTCAATACAGTAATGCAGCTAGGTAGATTACATTTTCCTAATCTCATGTACGTGGTGCAAACGCTTCCCATGCAGAAATTCACCTGCATGTCCGTTGTATATGTGAATTTCAATTGCAGATTTCACCGCTTGCAATGCACGTAACATGTAACGCAGATTGTGGTGTGGGATTGGCGAGAATCTGTATAATCTACACTTTTGTGTATACGATCCCTTAGAATCCATTATATCCACCACGGACCGCGTCAGTTTCCAGTTGTTTTCAGCCCGTCGGTTCCTCTTTCTCTTTGCTGACTTGGCTCTGAAGGTTTATCTGTAAAGCTGCGGTTATTTAGCAACTTTTTCCTGACCCGTTTGGGAGATCTTTGGTTAAAGGTCGTACGGGCGAGGGGCCCGGCGTATCCAGAGCCTGTCTTCACTTTAACGTAACGTGTGATTCAGGATATCCAATTTCTGAGCTCATGCACACGACCGTATGTGTTTTGCGGTCCGTAAAAAATACGGATGATTTATTTCATCATTTTTCTTTTTTTTTACTTTTGCGTATCCTATCCTTGTCCGCAAAATGAACAAGAATAGAACATGTTCTAACACTTTTGGGGAGCGCACATACGGAAACGGAATGCACAGTTATTTCTGTTTTTTGCGGACCCCATGAAGTGAATGGTTCCACATATGGGCCCCACAAAAGGGTCCACCCTTGGTGCACTTAACGGCTCATTTGCATATGGATTAAAGGTACTTTCTTCCAAAATGAAGTAACCCGCTGAATTCCGCTGAGCTAGCCTAACAAGACAATGGGGGTCATTTAGAAAGACCCAGCTTTTTACAGTGTTGCTTTGCTGGTAGATGCGCCTAGGCATGCGCTCCTTTATAAATGAGGTGCCCCTTCAGCAGTTCATGCTCCTGGCTGGAGTAGATTTATATTTTTATTTTTGACATCATTTGCACCTGTTTCCAGGTGAAGGGCTACGTCGTGCAACTATTTGTCGCAGTAATGTCGCGTGACATAATTTAGAATGCTAGTCTATTGTGCCGCACTGTTACATGCTGCGACAGTCGCAAAAAAAAAAATCTGAGATTTTTTTTTTTTTGTGACTGTCATGTTGCAGAATGTGACGGTGTGCATGGGTAAACCTCGAAGGGGAACGAGCACCGCGGCCTCTTCAGAACCGCTGGACGGCGGGGTGCCGAGAGTCGCCCCCCACCAATCTGTTATTGATGACCTATCCTGACGATATGACCTCAGAACTACTCCACTGCACAACCCCTGTAAATTCCAGAAATGCCCATAAAGTGCCCCCTGTGCATCGTAACCTGCCGGCCTGTTCACATTCCCTCCAGTGGCCTGTCTATAAAATGATAGCCACAACCTACAGTCCGCAGCTACGGGACTCTTGGTATTGGGCAGCATGAGTAACAAGGATCCATTCAGGTGACTGGACTAGTATTTGGATTTCTAGCGCTTTCATGGACGTCTTCAACATGGCCGCGGCTTTTGGTAATGTTTCTGACAGCGTTGCTTCTGTACTAGATCTAAGGCCGCGCCCTGTGGACCAATAGACAGTAAATCTCTGCCCAGACTATTAAGCAAACATGGCTGGAAGAGAAACTTATAAGGCTAGCGCTTCCTTCTTTAGGGGCATTCACATGACCGTATATATTTTGCAGTCCGCAAAACGCAGATCCCTAAATATACGGGTGACGTCCATGTTGCATCTTTTTTTTTTTTTTTTTTATGCAGACCTATTGTAATAATGCCAATTCCGGTCCGCAAAACATGCAAGAATAGGACATGTTCTAACTTTTTTTGTGGAACGGACATACAAATGCGGATAGCATGCGGTGTGCTGTCCGCATTTTGTTTTGCAGCCCCATTGAAAAGAATGGGTCTGCATCCAATCTGCAAAAAATGTGCATGGGGCCTTATTCTGACGTTGGACTCCATCTTCACACATTGCTGTGGCTGAACGATCAGCGCCATGGGCCTCCTTGGGCCATAAAAGGTGTTTGTTTTTTTAAATTTATTCTTAGGCCCCTTTCACGCGAGCGAGTTTTCCGCACGGGTGCGATGCGTGACGTGAATGCATAGCACCTGCACTGAGTCCTAACCCCTTCATTTTAATGGGTCTGTGTACATGAGCGTTTTTTTTTTTTTTGCGCATCAATACTGCGTTGCGTGAAAAATGCCGCATGTTCTATATTCTGAGTTTTTCACGCATACCCTGGCCCCATAGAAGTGAATGGGGCTTCAGTGAAAAACGCATTGCATCCGGATGATGAGAGATGTTGTTTGTAAACCTTCAGTTTTTTTTTTTTTTTTATCACGCGCATGAAAAACGCATCAAAATGCATTGCACCCGCACGGACAAAACTGACTGAACTTGCTTGCAAAATTGTGCGAGTTTCACTGAATGCATTCGGAGCCAATCCGTCACGCTCGTGTGAAAGAGGCCTTACCCTGGGAACACACCTGAGCGTTTTTCAGCGCGTTCAAACGCGCTGAAAAACGCTCAACATGTGAAAAGCCATGCATCCCTATGGGCATGGTTCACATTTGGGCGTTTTACAGCGCGTTTGAACGCGCTGTAAAACGCCCAACGCCCAAACAAGTACATGAGCTTCTTTGGGGCGTTTTAACGCGCCTATGGACAATGTTGCCATAGGGGAGAATCACTGAATTGCGCGTATGACGCGCGTTTCTTAGTTACAAAAACGCGCATCCAAAAACGCGCGTCATACGCGCGATTCAGAAACGCCTAGGTGTGTTGTTTACTGATGACCTATCTTTGGGACAGGTGGTTATCTGATCAGTGGAGGTCTGACTCTCGGCCCCCCCGCCGATCAGCTGTTTGAGGGGGCTGCGGTGCTTCTGTGAGCGCTGCGGCCGCATCACAGTGTGCTATGCACAGCGCCATGCATTGTATAGTGGCTGTGCTTGGTATTGCAGCTGAAGTAAATGGGGCTAAGCTGTGCCTAGGCCACGTGACTGATGAATGTGACGTCACTGTCCTGTAAGCACTTTTTGTGGATTCTTACATAGGCAAATTTTAAAGGGGTTCTACAGACTGTAGATATTGATAACCTAGCCTGAGGATTTGGTGAGGGTCTGACTCCTGGCACCGCTGCAGATCAGCTGTATGAAGGGGCCGCGGTGCTGATGCGATCAGTGTAGAGTGCATCATTTATTACATGCCATTTTCTTAAGTTTTATTTTCCCTATTAAACCTATGGAAACGTGTGCTGTCGTCTAAATTGGTGAAAGTGGTTTTCTAACCTGCATTTCTTTTCCTTGCCTGCAGTGAGCACTGAAATCTGGAGGACCCCGCTGCTTCGCCTCTCCTGGTGCTACTTGACTGAACTTAGTACAAGTTTACAACCTCAGATCGTCTCTGACCTCAGAAATCCCCCTCCAGAAGACACTTGATCGTACAGGAGGATATGACCGCCTTCAATCCCCATCCAGCACACTAGCGCCCTGCCATCCCCGTTGTGACGTAGTACATGAGCGGTGTGCCCCTCTGCGTCCATGAGGGAATATAAAGTAGTGGTGTTGGGCAGTGGAGGGGTTGGGAAATCGGCCCTGACTGTACAGTTTGTTACGGGCACTTTCATCGAGAAATATGACCCCACCATTGAGGATTTCTACCGTAAGGAGATTGAGGTGGACTCTTCGCCGTCTGTGCTGGAGATCCTGGACACGGCTGGCACAGAGCAGTTTGCCTCCATGAGGGATTTGTACATTAAGAACGGGCAGGGCTTCATCTTGGTCTATAGCTTGGTGAATCAGCAGTCATTCCAGGTAAGTACACGCTTTGAAGTTGACTTCTGCACCAATTTCAAGAGAAGTCACATCCTTAGAACAGCAATATTTAGGCAAGGGCTACATGGCGACTTGCGGCCTCCTGACATAAGGTTGCGGTATTGTGCTGCTAAAAATGCAACTAATGATAGTGACTGACATCGTGCTGAAATCTAGCAGGTTTGGAGTTCTACCGACTGTCGTGTTGCAGTAGAGGTAACTTGACCACATTTACTATCACTTGTTGTGAAGTACTAGCAGCATTACAATCTTGTGCCAGCCACAAGTCGTCATATAGCCATAAAGGAGTTGTACGGCTTCCTATATTGATGACCTATCTTTAGTATAGGTAATCAGTATCAGATCCGCAAGGGTCCAACCCCTGGCACTCCCACGATCAGCTTTTTGAAGAGAACGCTGCGCTCGTACGAGCGCCTCTTTCTCTTCGTTGTTAACCTGCTCACTTCTAACATCGCAGCGGCGAGCAAGTTTATTTACAGCTCCCCCAACCCCATACCGTTCAATGGGAAGGAGCAGTTACACTCCGTCTGCTCCTTCCGGTTGATGTGAATGGGGATGGAGGAGCTGCAATTAAACCTACTCACCGCTAAGCAGGTTAACAGTGAAGAGAAGGCAGTGCTCATACAAGCACTGCATTCTCTTCAAATAGCTGAGTGACGGGGGTGTCAGGAGTCGCACCCTGCTGAACTGATATTGATGGCCTATCTTGAGGATAGGTCATCAGTATAGGAAACAAGACAAACCCCTTTAATAGGAACTAGGCCCTCAAACTGCCACCATGTTATCTATGGCGGTGACAGATTGACAATGTCTTTGGCAGGTTTGGCATCTTTAGGAAAAGTTCTTAAAATGCTGGGTTCCAGAGCCTGTAAAATGTCCAGGAAGTGTTGGCTCTCCCCTCTACAAAAAAGCGATCCGGGGGTCTGCTATTTCTTTACAAACCGCCAGTACCCAGCTGTGAGATGTCCAGCCTGGAGGACGACCAGGGACCACGACTTCTCGGAAGAACAGCTCCACTGTGAAATTACAGTCACTGGAACCCAGAGAGGCTCTTACCTTCATGATGCCAACTTGCCAATAAGTAGAAAGATATCCTTGATAACCGGTCAGAGAGGCTGCTGACTAAGTTGCACCTGTGAGGCCACGTTTTGTCGCTCTGTGCTGGAAACGCGTTGCAACACAAGGCAACTGTCCAAAGGCCAATTCAACCTGTAGAAAAAGTATGAGTGGTCTTTGATAGAATGTGCAACTTTGTATTGGCGTCAATGGAAGAACGTAGGGGGAACGGCTTTTTGCAAAAGTTGCCTGAAGGCAAGAAAGGTAACGTTTGCTAAGGAAGATTTCAGGACGTTTCTGATTTGTGAACATGACTAAACAGCTCAAAATTAAGAAAAAGATCAAACTGCTAGTTTTATTCCAGATCCAGAATATACATATACACCATGCACACTCAGCGCTTGCACTAAAGGTGATATTACACTGCCAGACTTATCCATTGGCGATCGATCAGCGCTCGTTTGAACAGGTCTGATCACACAGGCCGATGCAAACTTTGATTGAGGCTGGAATAATTGCTGCTGCAGTCCTCCCTCCGATGATCGGCAGCACATCCTGTTGCTTGTGCATCTGCTGATCGGCTGCTCGATAGGGCCTTAGGGTACCTGCACACACAGTGTGGATTTTCATTTTTATTTTCGCACAGATTTCGTGCGGAAAAACCTTAGCGTAAGTGTATGAGATAAGACATATTTTTCTTAGGTGCAGAAATTGACCTGCTGTGCGGATTTTGAAATCTGCAGCATGTCACTTTTTGCTGCATTTTTATTATGGAGATGTCATTCTTTTTAATCTGATTTTCCGCACTAAAAACCCCAAAAAATGCACTAAAAACATGATAGTGAGGATTTCATGCCCTTTCTCTGCACATAAATCTGCACTGTGTACAGCCACCCTTAAGGTTTCATTTAGTAATCAACCACAAAATGTGATTAAAGGAGTGATGTCTGTGTGATTTCAGACTGTGTGCTCTAGAGTGATGCTTGAAGGGCAGACACGTGTAAGTTTAATGCGAGAAACTCGCTGCGTGTGGCAGTGGGAGTTCCCATTCTGACCTCCTCCAATAAAATCGTACAGCATTATAATGATTTAATGCTTTGTGACCCTGAGAGTCCTGGAATCTACTGAATTAGGCCTCTTGCACACGACCGTATGCCCTCCGAGACATACATTCTGTGAGCGGGCCATATGTCCTGGAGCGCCATTGATCGTGCGTACTGGAGCGCACAGCATCATAGATCACAATGATGCTGTGCACGTCGGGCCGCCCGTGGAACTATTGTCCTGCACTCATATGATCATATGAGCACAGGACAATAGTCCTGCAGGCGGCCCTACGTGCACAGCATCATTGTAATCTATGATGCTGTGCGCTCCCGTGTGCACGATCAATGGCGCTCCAGGACATATGGCCCGCTCACAGAATGTATGTCTCGGAGGGCATACGGTCGTGTGCAAGAGGCCTTACACTGACATAATGTGTCCGTATAATAAAAGATTCCAGGTCTCGCAGGGACACGCAGTCTTATAAATCATTAAAACGCTGTGCAATCCTGTCAGAGGAGCAGACACCAGAACGTGAACTCACACTGGCACACGCTGCGAGTTTCTCACGTTGAACTCGCTTGTCTGTGTCTGGCCTAATAATTAAAATGCCTTCCCATGTTGCTCTATAACCATGAATGTGATGTTCTCTTTAACACTGGAATCTGTGTTATGGATTTCTATGAATCATTATGTTGTGCAACCTCCGTGCAATTAGAGTCATATGAGTAAAGCGGATAAAGTTCATTTAGCTTTTCTAAATTGAAAAATAAAAAGTCCCATATAATGTTGAGGATCACGTACGACAGTTTAACCCTAGCATTTTCCTATTCACTCTGAAGGTTCCTTATTGCAGTGACACCCAAAAATTCCCCCTTCCCATTGAAATAAAAATGCGCACTTGGCTCCTTCATTTGTTCAGCTTGCTTTGCCAGCTCAAGCCTATGGCGGCCTTGACTGTCGGCAGATCCTTGGTCTCCCAGTGTTACATATGACAAAGCCATATCAATGATGATGACATCCTCTCCTTTCCTCCCGTAAATTGTTCAGAGCTGTGGCAGTTTAGGTTGTGGAGCGGCTTTGTAAACCTTTCATTTCTTACTTTGCTGGGTTTGGCTGTAATTCCTGAGACGCTCATAGAACCTTCAAACAGATTGAATACAATAGTTATGAGTAACGAGACGTCTTTCTAGTTCTCAGCAGGTTCAGTACGCTGGTTTTGTGTTCATGTAAGGGTTATATCTCAAGGGGTTTGACTCAACACGTTCAGGAGATGCGCTCTCCCATAGAACTTTTTTGATCGAAAGAGAGGAAAAGATCTCTGAATGAATGGAGATACAGTACCTTCTCCATTGTGCCAAGATCCATTCCCTCTTGTGATCAGAAGTGATGTGTGGAAGAGCAGACGTGGTCAGCACCACCATCAGTTCATCTGCTGTCTTAGTAGGTATGAAGAACCTGATATCATAAGTACCTTCTTTTCTTAAGTCTGCAAAAGTTGGATGGTTATTGCCATTAAAACTATCATGGTGGCCCTTAGTTGTCATCACTGGTCTCACAGGGCTGTTAGGACTGCCACCTTGGATCCCCGTGAAATCCTAGATACCCTGTGGTCCTCTGTTTGTACAGTATATAGAACAGTTTATACATGAAGAGTCCGTGTAACTTCTAAATTGCTCTTTATTGTTGTTAAACAGGATATAAAGCCGATGCGGGACCAAATCGTCAGGGTGAAGAGATATGAAAAAGTCCCTCTTATTTTAGTCGGGAACAAGGTTGACCTGGAATCTGAACGAGAGGTCATGTCTACAGAAGGCCGCTCTCTGGCTCAGGAGTGGGGCTGTCCGTTTATGGAGACATCTGCCAAGAGCAAGACAATGGTGGACGAACTGTTTGCAGAGATCGTCAGGCAAATGAACTATGCCTCATTGCCTGAGAAACAGGATCAGTGTTGTACAACGTGCACTGTTCAATGAGACACTCAGAGGGACCTCGCACACGGCCATAAAGAGCAGGTTGGTTTGAAGAGCATTTCTTTTCATGGATATTTTAGCTCGCCCTGATCCTTACCGTATCTTGGCAGTCAGTGGGTAGCAGCTCCTACAGGAGGCCATGTATGTTTGTAAGTTCCCTTCCGTGGCCAAAGATAAGCCAAGAGGACACCCTACTGCCATATATTCGGCCATTGCAGTCTACGGGCAGGTCACAGTAAAGTTGTCTAAAGCCGTAGAGTGACTGTCCGCATTATGAAATTCTCCTTAGTGTCTTTGTGTTTGAGATTGTGAGCCCCACTGGGGACAGGGACTGATGTGAGTGATGCCCATCTCTGCACTGCAGAATATGTTGGCGCCTATATAACAAACGGGCAATGAACATACTGGATGCTGGTACTATATATAAATGCTATGTACACTTTTGGGGGCAATTTTTTTTAATGATTGCATTTTACAAATTTTGGGCTAAAAATCATTTTTTCAATTGGTCTTTAAAATATACAGCTGTTCTGTCAAAGGGTTAAAGGGAACCTGTCATCAACTTTATGCTGACATCACTGAGGGCAGCATAAAATAGTGACAGAAATGCTGATTTCAGCGGTGTGTCACTCATGAGCTAAAAGTAAGTGGTTGCCGAGAACCAGTGTCATAATCATTACAGCCCAGGCCTTGAAAAGAGTCAAATCTACCTGAGAAGAGTCCTGGTTATTATAATCTCCTGCTCTCCTGCCCATCTGCTGATGATTGGCAGTTCTCTCCTACAGAGAAAGGGAGAAAACTAGGTAGAAGCCTGTCAGTCATCAGCAGATGGGCAGGAGAGCAGGAATTCATGAATAACCAGGACTCTTCTCAGGTGGCCGTGACTCTTTTCTAGGCCCAGTCTGCAATGATTGAGATGTTGGTTCTCGGCAACCACTTAATTTTAACTTTTAAATACAGACCGCTGAAATCAACTCACCTGTCTCTACTTTATACTGCCGTTAGTAAAGTTGATGACAGGTTCCCTTTAACTGTTTGTCTAGCTGTGTGAATGGTACTTTTACTTTGTGCAGGTCATCTAATAAACCTTCTCTAAATTACTAAAAGTAAATAAACACTTATGTAAGCCACGTTTGTATCAGTAAGATGAGAATTGAGCTATAATGAGTGTTTATAAGGTCAGAGATAAGGAGCCGGAAACAGTAAAAACACAGAGCATGCTATAAGAGAATCTCAAGGTTGTAAGAAGAAAGGGGCTCACCATTTTTAATAAAGAAAAAATGATTTTAAGCTCAAAATACCTGCAATGCAATAATAATAATAAAAAAATTGTCTTCAAAGGGGTCTATAGTCTTTAGGTCAACTGGCAAAAATAGGTTTATGGAGTTGCTGGCTGCATGCCAGATAACCTAAGAAATTGCTGATATCCCACTAGTCTACATATTGCAGTAAACTCTGACACCGAATGAAAAAAGGAGTGATCTTATTCACTAGCTGCAGGGTATACAGGCGTATGTATAGTGCCAAGATGTTCCTCGCATCTCATACTTGTGAAGCTCTATAGGGGTAGGCTGTAGGCATCCATAACTCCCATTCATTATAGGGCAGACTCGCTGACTTGTGGTAAGCCGCCTTTTCATTAAAGGTCAGGAAATGGGACCCTTTGTTATTTAAGCCTGGTAGTGAGGACCCCCATTCACCTGACTTATGGCTTCATAGAAGTTCTCTGCGGTGGACAAGCTCTTCTTGTTAGTTGGATCATATGGCAAAGTACCGACATGTCAGGTCCTCAAAAATGGGATACACTTTGTAGCTGCTCTCCATTCCGCCCAATAGATGATTGTCCTAAACTCGGTACCTCTTTTACCTTTTTTAAGGGGACACTCCCCTTCAGAAAGGGGCATTTTTTTAACTCGCCATTCACAGAAGAACATTTTTAGAATTTTCGTCTTTTTTTTTTTTTTTTTTTTTTCATTTCAACAGTGCTATGCCGTTGAAAATTAAATATAAAATAGCATCCTTTTTGTAGCAGTCGGCAAGAAGATAAAAAATCTACATAGGTGGGGAACCTACAGTGAGTTGACTACTGCTGTGAGGGGAAGATCTTATCTGTTAGTAAAATAATAGATTAGTAGAATTAGGATAAAACGTTTTCTTTTGATAGGCCTAGATAAAAACGGCCACAGAAGAGCATTGCACTTATCAGTGTAATGTGTGATGCTGTAATTGTCTCTCGCACCCCCTTCCTCTCTGGTCACAATTACTGACTGAGAAAGTAAAGAAAATATGTCTGCTGTGCTGAAAGTCCAAACAGAGGAGGAAGTTAAAGAGCCAGGACAGGAAGTAGAATGCATGGAGAAAAACATCCACTCGTGTTTTTATTTTATTTTTTGTAGAAAAGAAAATTGCATAATCTCATGTAGACTGTTATATGATGAATACATTTTTGATGTTAGTGCAGAGGTGGGCAAACTTTATGACATGTGGGCCACAATGGGTTCATATACTGGACCCGGGGGCCGGACCAAGAGTAGATGGATGGGGTGTTTGTGTGAATTAATATAGTATAGTAAATGCCTGTAAATATTCCATAAAGCCTCCAGCAGGCTCAGGATCAGTGCTCTGGGCAGCGGGGCTCAGGGCTAGGAGTGGGCACCGCTCTGCAGTTCAGGAAGGAGACCTATAAGACGCACCTAGGTTTTAGAGGGGGACAATAAGAAAAAAATATATTTTTCATTACACCTCAGGTCAGACCACCAATCTTAATCAGACCTCAGCTGACAGCCCCAGTCAGACCCCCAATGTTAATAAGACTCAAATCGGACCTCTGCTCAGACCCCAATGTAAATGACTCCCAATCAGACATCAGATGAGAGCCCCATGCCTCTCATTAGACCCCTTTATCAGCCCTTATGCCTCTCAGCCAGCCCCCTTTATGCCTCTCAGCCAGCTCCCTTTATGCTGCTCTCAGGCCCCCCATTAGTAATTCTCTGCTAGAGCACACATGGTAGTAAGTGCCCCCAACATGTCCCCACTGTGCCCTAGAAGTAATAATGCTCCCCTAGTGCCCATACTAGTAATCCTTCCCCATAGTAGTAATAATTCTCCTGTATAATGTGACAGTGTAAAAAATATCCCCTTTTAATGCCCCCAGTTGAGCTAATGTCCTCCTAGTGCCCCCCAAAATGTACCAGTATAAAATGCCCCTATAGAGAGCCCCCCCATATAAAATACCCTTTCTTTGTGGCCTCAGTAGATGCCCCCCCAGTCATGTGCCAGTAAGAAGTGCCTCCCATCCCAATCATGTGCCAGTAATGGGGCCCTCCACAGCGCTTCTCTCCTACTACATGTCAGCGATGCAGGCCTCTTCCGGCCTGTGTCCCGCACTGTACGGCTCAGGCTGTACGTCATTGCGCCGCCTGCATCGGCCTCTGATAGGCTGCGGGCCTTGTGCCAGCATCCTATCAGAAGAACAAGGAGGGGAGACGCCTCCCTCCCCTGCCCCGCCGCAGCATCCGTCTGTATCGCTGTCCTGAGGACGTCGACACAGATGACCATGGAGATGAGAAGCACTCATCTCCCTGTGTCCTGCCGCTGCCAGCTCTGTGTGCCGGATAAAAAGATCCGCCGGGCCGTAGTTTACCTAAGTTTGTCCCTTTAAACTAGGCATCCCTTTTAAGAAAGACTAAACAGGGTTAAAGGGGTTCTGCAGTTTGTTACCACTGATCTATCCTCAGGATAGATCATCAGCATGTGATAGGCCAGGGTCCGACACCCGGGACCCCCGCCGATCAGCTGTTTGAGAAGGCCGCGGCGCTGCAGGAGAGCCGCGGCCTTCTCACTGTTTACTGCTGCTAGCGCCCCGCCCAGTGACGTCACGACTAAGCTCCATTCACTGAACTTGATACAAGTCGTGACGTCACTGGGCGGGGCGCTAGCAGCAGTAGCGCCGCGGCCTTCTCAAACAGCTGATCGGCGGGGGTCCCGGGTGTCTGACCCCGGCCGATCACATGCTGATGATCTATCCTGAGGATAGATCATCAGTGATAACAAACTGCAGAACCCCTTTAAAGCAGTGTAGTGACGTTTGCAATGGAGGAGGCTGTCTACCCATAACTTACTTTCCCTTCCAGCTCTTCTGTTTGCATTTTATTTGCCTGCTTTTCTTACATAATCTCTGTTTTTATGCCAGCCATAGAGGTAGAAATCCGTTGGCAGGAAGTCGTTCTTCTACCCGTTGGCCGTCCTGATCCCTCTGTCAACACTTCTGGTCAGCTTGGTCAAAACTGCCCATCTCTATGGAGGAAAATTATAGCTTTTGAATAGGGAGCTGGCAGCCCTGTCGATGATGATTACGTTGGCATCTATATATGCCAGCCGCCCTGGCATCTAGGGCCAGTCTAGCTTTAAGGTTGGGAGCTGCTTGTAAAGCGCACGTGACAGATATGTAAATATTTCGCTAAGAATGAAAGGTGTGGCGCTAATATTTGTGGATCTGGTGCTCGCCCAGTTTAAAAATACTGGACGGCTGTAGTAAAACCAGTTTCTCTGTAACCGGCCTGGGGCTGCTCGCTGCCTGTGATGTTCTGTGTAATTAATCGTGTCGAAGAGTGATGATTTGCTTATAGGAGTTGTCTCACCGGGAAGTGTTTAATCGGCGGGGGTCTGACCGTTGGGGCCCACGCTTCCCGCTGGGAGTGACAGTCAGTCTGCCACTACATGCAAGCCTATGGGACTGCTGGAGATGGCAGGGTACAAGCGCTCGGCCACCTCTGTTACCCCCATAGAGCTGAACGATCGGCGCAAGCGTGGCCCCCGCTTCATTAACAGGGGAGAACCAGCTTCATTCTTGTGATTGGCAGTATCCCCAGCAGGTGGACCCCCGTCCATCTTATCTCTTGTGGATAGGAGGTAAGTTGTCTTAATGGGACAACCCTTCTAGGGCTTCTGCACAAGCCGAAAAACCTCGGCGTACTACAGTACCAGAAAAGCGTACCCCATTAGACAAATCTCGTACACTTTATTTTTTTTTTTCATGCAGAAACTGACCTGCTGTGCAGATTTAGAAATTAGCAGCATGTCAATGATTTGTGCGTGTTTTTTTTTTTTTTTTTTTTATGTGTGGATTTCGCCTTTTGCAATGCTGCAAATCCGGACCAAAAAGCGCAAGCAACATTTTTCCATCACATTATACGCGGCTTATGCAGGGGTTACGACCACCCTGCAACCCAGACGATGTGGCCGTGCTTGTACACTATAGGAAAAAGCACCAGCCTATGTGTGCCCCTGCGTTCTCAGCCCTTTATCCTATAGTGTTCAAGCACGGCTACCGCTGCTGGATTGCAGGATGGTCGTAACCATGGAAACAAGCAGTGTATAATGTGATGGAAAAATGAATCCAGCCAGCAAAGGAGGTGATATGGACACACAATACATTAGTAAGTGCCTCGTATTAACTTTCTCTACATGATAAATGCCATTTGCTGAAGTGAGGCAACTCCTTTAATGTAAAAAAAAAAAAAAAAAAAAATCCGATATATAGTACATGTCAGTCTCTTTGTAACAAACATTTGCGTTGTGGCATTTCGTTTTTCAGATCCGGCAAAGGATCTCAAAAAGGGAATTTAAATGGATCCGTGCCAATTAATACATCCAGATGCATCCGTTTCGACCTGATCCGGTCGTATTAAATCTAAACTGAACAAACCGGATCCGGTATGAAAATCATTGCAAGTCAGTGAGCGCCAACAAAAAAAAAAATGGTCCGGCACCATTGACTTGCATTGATTTTCATGCCGGATCCGGTTTGTTCTGTTTCGCAGCTTGCAGCGGTTTTGTGTCCAGTCCAAAAAAACGCAGCAAACTGGAACGGAATGCATCCTGATCAGTTTTTGTCCCCATTGACAATGAATAGGGACGAAACAGATCTGTTTTAGCCGGATCTCAAAACTGGAATGCCATAAAGCAAGTGTGAAACAGGCCTTAGAACCAGCCCTGTACCACATGTGCTCCGCTAGATTTATTTCAAGCTGGTAGCTCGGGGGGGTGTCCTTTCTACTGCAGCTGGTGGCAGCTGAAGGATGGAGCTGAGAATGGGATTCCACCCCGGTGAGTATGACGGAGAAAGAGTAAGCAGCAGGTGGCGCTATACAGATACATTTTACTGAATAGCTCGGTGGCTATGCTAGATGTTTAATTACTTGCAATTACAGAAGTCTTCAGATCCAGGGGCTGGTTTGAAAACTGTAGAATATTTTTGTGGGCCAACCCCTTAAAGCATGGCTGAAATAACTGGCTCCTCAGAAGGGGTGTCCCCATAATTGTCCGTTTTCTGTGCGTCTGTGCAGTCCTTGTTCTCCTTGTAACGGACTTTCCCCCTCTCTCTACAGATAACTCAGAGGAACTTTGCACAGCTTCGGCTTTGAAGAAGTTACAGCCCAGGTTGCAGTTCTGAGCCTTGATAAACCTGACTGCACAACAGCACATTTGCCATACCTGTCATCGACCGCTCAGAGGGGGCGTGCCGCTCGCTCGCCATCAGCAGCTGTGCTTAGCACGTTTACCCTAAGTTCAAAGAAAAACTTCTTTTCCTTCTCCTTTTCTAGTCTCCTATGTTCCTATTAACAGCTGATATGCAATGTTTGGTCCCGTTTTTAGGTTTTTTTTTGTTTTTGTTTTTTTAATCGGTATAGTTAATCATTTTCTGAATCTTGTATTTATTAAATACTCACACTCAGTATTACCTACTTAATGCCTTTTAGAAGACGGTTTTAACAGAGGATAATTTTGAGCCTTAATCGAATGGTTAATTTCTGCATAGTACCTCGAGTCTGCTCCTAACCCCTTCAGTGCCAACGGGGCGGTGTTTAACCTTGCGTTGCCTGCCCCTGGCATTGAAGGTGTGCACACGGTAGATTTTTTTAAAAATTTTTTTCCTGACAATGGCTTGTATATGCTTTCGAGTTTATGTTTACGATTTTCACGGTATCAAGTGAAGCTGCTTGAAACGACATTGGATCTGAAGTTCTGGGTTTTTGTTGGGTCCAGACTATGTTGGAAGCCAAACAAGCAGGTGAGAACAGTCCCTGCTGTATCCTCTGATGATTTTTGACAAAAAAAAATAAAAATGTGGAAGAGATGTAAAAAAAATCTCCTACTTTGGTGCATCACAGTTAGTGGATGGGTTTGTATGGGCCCAACTTGGGATCCTAGTGGTTAGGACTCAAATGTATCCTGTGTATTTTATTTTATTTTTCATGATGTTTGTTTTTTTTATCTCAACCCCCCCAAAATCCATCGACTTTGTTTTTTATTTGAATTTTTTTGAATCTTATTGCGTAGATATGGGTTGCTAACCTCCTGTGTGTCTCTAATATTACCCAGCTTCAGGCAAGTTTCCTCCCCACCTGTGCACATACAGACCTAATACAAATAAAATGATTTTATGTTTTCTAGTTTTATTATAGTTGTCTTTTTGAATACACTTATTGAAACGGTATTTTTGAATTTTAGTCACATCTGTCGCTTTCTGCTGTCATTCACAAGTTAAACACGACGCGACTTGGACACCTTTCACTCCAGAGATTAGCCAAATGTGCTTTAAACGGCCAAAGCCTTTCATGGTGTTTACCTGATTGTTTTCAGACTACTTGAACATAAAACCTTAATCACACTTTACGCCTCCACCATTCTGTTACTGATACTTCATTACTTCTTATGGGATTGGTTGGTCCTTTTTTTTTTTTTTTTTTTTTTTTGTGAAATTAAATTTTTAAACTAACACATTGGTCCTTTATCCCGTGTACCTTTCCAAACAGTTGCTTTATTGCCAAAAAGGCTTGCTCGGTGAGTTGGGGAAGTTAGTTATGGTCAACTTTTGGGAAATAAGGTGAGGGTACTGTTAGCGTGATGGCTTCTGTTCATAACGGAGCTATCCAATTTCAAATTGACACCGGCAAATTCTGACAAACCCAATTGGCTTTACAGGGGTCTTTCGCCTTTCTGGTATCATTGATGGTGGAGATAGTGCTACAGGCACTGTTTGCTGCACTTATGGCTGTCAAAAACACTGGAAAGTGTGTAGAAAACTCACTAACAGAGGCTCTGAGCATGTTTAAAGATTGAGATTCCCATCTCAGACTTTTTTTTGGAATCTTGCTAGGATCAGTGTTGGATAGGTTCGAGTCCCACCTCTGGGACCTGCTCCTATGTCTAGAACAGGGCCCCAGAAGAGAGGGCGAGCACACCGTTCATGCGCGTGGCGCTCTCCATTCACTGCTATAGGGGTTTCGAAAACAGCCTAGTGTGCGCACTCGACTGTTTGGGACTCCCATAGCGCTGAGGGTACAATACACCCGCTTAGCCATTTCTCCATTCACTGCTATGGAACTGCCAGAAACCTTTTTGGAACTCCTATAGCAGGGAATGAAGGGTCGCCGGGCACATGCAGCTGCCCTCTTTTCAATTTGGGGGACCCACACCTATCCTTGTATTATGCCATCAATGTCTGAGATGGGAATACCCCTTTAACTTCATGGGAGTGGCAAAGATTTTCTTCTTTTATACACAGAATATGTATTTTTACTTGCTGAGGTGCGTTGACGTTCCTCAGTATTGGAGCTAAATTTTAGTCTTGTGTGCTATTAGATGCATATCTGGACTGGACAGCAGGATGGATGGCCAGACAGTAAATTCTCTCTGTACTCAGAGTACCCTCGTTTTATTCATTTTGTACGTTTTTTGTTTTTTTACATACATACCAATTTCTTTTTTGTATTTTGTGATGTACCCCTAACTTGTGCTACAATTATTTTCCTAAAACGCCTCCATTTTTGTCCATGGGCCTGGTCTAGTATTGCAGTCCAGCCCTAGTCAAATGCGCTAACGCAGGTCCTTGGACTACAAAGGCGTCGTTTCTGGTGGAGGGGGCAGATTACTTTTTTCCTCATGGCATTTACATCATAGGGGTGTCAATGGGTATATAGACCATGTGTAATAGTGTAGATTTACTCTTTCAGTTCAGGCAGTTTTACTAGGTTTTTACAATTATGGATAACCCATAGTTTTTTTTTTTTTATCCCGGTGAACATATGTTAATATTGAGCTGTTACTGCAGACTGTGACCAAATCTTTTGTCGACAATAATTTTGTATATGATAACCATGTATTCGGTACACATTCTCAAAGGAAGCCAGGATTTGGCGCACTGATATCCGTTAACTAAAATTTATAGAATTATTTAGGAAAACCGTGTTAAGATGCTATACTGGTTCCCAATGGGTGTAATGCCTTAAAAATCCTTGTTAGAAGGGTCTTCCATTGAAACCCCCAGTGATCAGCTCTGATCTGTGGGGGAAGGAGCTTGAGTTGCCAGCAGCACCACCCCAGGTGAAATGATGCATTACACATTTGCCATTTTCTTTGCGTTTGTGTGATACATGGGTGCGCCTGGTCCTCCAAAGAAAATAACCTGTTTGTACCATATTTGTCCTGGCTAATAGAAGAGGGCCAACCGGAATTTGCTAATAGGCTATTTTAAAAAATGGGTCTCTTTGAACTAGTCAACCTCTTTAATAATATGTCCCAAAAATGTTTGTGACCTATTAAAAACCTTTTTGCGTTTGGCTTGCTCATCCTTTAACGTGGTTAGATTGATGGGAGGTTTCTCAAAGTGCTGCGTCATCGATCCTATGTGATTACATGTTCGATTGCAACCGGCCTCAAATTTCCATGACCCAGATAGTTGTCACCTCCTCGTCATTAAGATGAGTAACAGTAGAAAATGAAGGGTCTGAGCACATCTAAACCTCCTGCATGATGTCCCAGGACATGGTGAAAAAAGCGTGAAGTTCTGTTTAACTTTTTTTCTTATCTTAAGAATCCCCCAACCTCCAGCAATCAAAGGGGTCAGCCCCACAAACCACATTTATCACCCATCTTCAGGAGAGTTGACTGGACCAGTCATCTCAATCAGTCCTGTAGAAGTCACCCAGGAGCACTACTGCTTCATTCACGGGGGCCCCAGTGGCCGGACCTTCACTAATCAGACACTTATCCTTTATCTTGTGATAATCATGGGCCAACCCCTTGAAGGGGTTGTTTGAGTGTTTAATACGGATGACCTAAGTCATTACTATGTGATTGGTTGGGGTCTTACGCCTGTCATCCCTGCCGATCAGCTGTTTTGCCGTAACTTCCTTGCAGCTTACCGAGCACACTGCCGTCCTTTGAATAACGGCAGTTCTAGGTATGGCAGCTCGGCCCCATTCACTAGGCCATGTGACCGATGAACATGATGTTACTGGCCTAGGAAGAAGCCCTGGTCTTCCTTCTTTAAATAACAGTGCTGCATGGATGGTGAGAGTTGGCCCCCCACCGATCAGACTCTCATAATCTATCCTCAGGATAGGTCATCAGTATTGACAACCCCTTTAAGGAAAACTGCTGTACGTTTAGGATAAATCAATAGGTATCAGTTGACTATTTTCGTACCCTGTTGTAGAACCAACTAGAGGGCCTCAGTCACACTATGCTCTGAGCCCTTTTTACTCTCCCAGTACTTTCTCTTCATAAAAGTTGAAACAGATTTCATCAGAACTTCCTTAAAAATAAAAATCTGGTATCCTTTCCTGTTTTTGTTGAGGAGGAACAGAAAGCAGAGGGCTCAGGCTCTTACGGTGCTTGAAGGAGGTGCCTTTACTTTCTGTGCAAGCACAATTTGAAATTTATTATATGTTAATACCAGATTTAGCTAAAATATTTTAGTGGTTATTAGTTATTATAAATCAATTTG
>JAKVIS010002289.1:0-24097 GCA_033119425.1 Bufotes viridis | reverse complement strand
TGGCAACACTGCACTCTTGCCACTGTTCACAAGGGCGATGTCTCCGCGTTTTCTGTGCAAGGTATAGAAGTGGTATCGGCACCGATTAGAGGAGGGGATCGAAAACAGAAGCTTCTCAGTTGAGGAACATATTGGATGTTTGTTTTGGAAACATGCATACCGAGAGGTTTTATATAGAAAACATGATTTAATATTGCAGTACTTGTAGATTTTGTGAAGATGTTTTCTCGAGTATGTGGATTTAAGTTTTCGTCTCCACCTCTCCCTGTCACTCTCTACATGTGCCCTGCTAAGATTCTCACCTAACTCAGGAACACCTGAGTTTTGGGTGTGGTGTCCAGTGAAGCAAAGGGGGAGGAGTATACCCCATGTTGTATAAAAGTATTGTCTTGATGAAGGGCTCAATACTATAGCCCAAAATGCGTCACAGTCACATTTTGTCTCCCCATGTGATGTATGTTGGATCTTAAACTTTGCAAGCCTAATAAAGAACTATCCATTTTTTATGAAAGAAGCTGGAATTGACTTTTTGTTTTTGGATTACATTAACCACATCAGCCCCCTAGCTTAAACACCCTTAATGACCAGACCACTTTTTACAATTCTGCACTACACTACTTTCACGGTTTATTGCTCAGTCATACAACTTACCACCCAAATGAATTTTACCTCCTTTTCTTCTCACTAATAGAGCTTTCATTTGGTGGTATTTCATTGTTGCTGACATTTTACTTTTTGCTATTAATAAAAATGACTGACATTTTTGCAAAAAATTGACATTTTCACTTTCTGTTGTAAAATTTTTCAAAAAATACATTTCTATATAAATTTTCTCTAAATTTATTGTCTACATGTCTTTGATAAAAAAAATGCAATAAGTGTATATTTATTGGTTTTGGGTAAAAGTTATAGCGTTTACAAACTATAGTGCAAAAAAGTGAATTTCTGCATTTTGAAGCAGCTCTGACTTTCTGAGCACCTGTCATGTTTCTTCAGGTGCTAGAATGTCAGGATAGTATAAATACCCCCAAATGACACCATTTTAGAAAGAAGACACCCCAAAGTATTCGCGGAGGGGCATGGTGAGTTCATGTATCATTTCATTTTTTTTCACAAGTTAGCGGAACATGACACTTTCTGAGGAAAAAAAATAATAAAGTTTCCATTTCTGCTAACTTCTGGCAAAAAAATAAAAAATCTTCCACGGACTCACTATGCCCCTCAGTGAATACCTTGGGTGTCTACTTTCGAAATAGGGTCATTTGTTGAGTGTGTTTACTGTTCTGGCATTTTGGGCGGGGCTAAATTGTGAGCAGCCCTGTAAAGCCTAAAGGTACTCGTTGGACTTTTGGCCCCTTTACCCACCTAGGCTGCAAAAAAGTGGCACACATGTGGTATCGCCATACTCAGAAGAAGTAGGGCAATGTGTTTTGTGGTGTATTTTTACATATACCCATGCTGGGTGAGAGAAATATCTCTGTAAACTGACAACTTTGTATAAAAATTTTTAAAAGTTGTCATTTACAGAGATATTTCTCACACCCAGCATGGGTATATGTAAAAATGCACCTAAAACTACTGCCTACTTCTCCTGAGTGCTGGCGATACCACATGATGACGCTTTTTGCAGCCAAGATGCATAAGGAGCCTAAATTCCAATAAGTACCTTTAGGATTTCACAGGGCATTTTTACGCATTTGGATTCCAGACTTCTTCTCACGCTTTAGAGACCACTAAAATGCCAGGGCAGTATAAATACCCCACAAGTGACCACATTTTAGAAAGTAGACACTCCAAGGTATTTCGTGAGGGGTATGGTGAGTTCATGTAAAATTTTATTTTTTGTCACAAGTTAGTGGAATATGAGAATTTGTAAGAAAAATAAAAAAACTATTTCCGCGAACTTGTGCCAAAAAAAAAAATCTTCTATGAACTCGCGATGCCCCTCACGGAATACCCTAGGGTGTCTTATTTCTAAGTCAGTTTCTCTCACCCAGCATGGGTATATGTAAAAATACACCCCAAAACACATTGCCCTACTTCTCCTGAGTACGGCGATACCACATAAGTGACACTTTTTTGCAGCCTAGGTGCGCAAAGGGGCCCAAATTCCAATGAGTACCTTTTAGGAGGGAATTTTTATGCATTTGGATTCCAGACTTCTTCTCACACTTTAGGGCCCCTAAAATGCCAGGGCAGTATAAATACCCCACATGTGACCCCATTTTGGAAAGAAGACACCCCAAGGTATTCAGTGAGGGGCATGGCGAGTTCATAGAAGATTATTTTTTTGGCACAAGTTACCGGAAATTGACTTTTTTTTTCTCACAAAGTCTCCCTTTCCGCTAACTTGTGGTGATTGGTGCACTTACATATGTTTCCTCTGGTGGTCCCAAGCAAAAGAGACCACCAGAGGAGCAGGCAGCAGGTATATCAGACGCTGTTAACAAAACAGCGTCTGATATGCGCTGCCAGCGCATGATCAGCGCTGGCAGGCTGTAGTTAAACTTTCTGCCGATGCGCGCGCTCACAGGACATCTCGCATCTCACGAGATGATGCGCCGACGCGTCAACGAGTAGTAACTGGACCGCCGCGATCACGCGTATTTGCGTGCGGCGGTCCATACGTGGTTAAGCGGCTGGGTTCAAGCCCTATCTTCTGTGCTGCAGAAAGGTCACCAGAGGTGAGAGCTGCACTTCCTTCTTCTATGTATACTATATACTTAACACCATGCATGAGCATCATACTATACAATGCATGTATATAAATCCACACACTCTGCCCTACTGTTATATTATTCCTTTCCCCTCATGTCCTCCTATCTTGACAGTGCTGGACCCTAAACAATATATATATATATATATATATATATATATATATATATATAATATTATCTTGTATCTCATCACTTTGTCTACCCATATACCGATGTATGCTGTTTTTATATCCTCGAAGATCCCTTAATAAAGGTCATTTTCGACCAAAACGTTGCAATTAATCATGTGGCCCTTCATTACGTTACGTTGTCTGGATAATGAATGAATACAGAATGATGTATCTGCATGTTGTATATTAAAAGCATCACTTAAAAAGAAACGTTGGTGTGCCATAGAATTTTCTACTAATAAGGACTGACACTTTGTCCTCTATGAGCACCCAACACTAACTAGGGTGTGCAGATCTCATCTCCTTCCTATGTTGAGTCCAGTGACCAGTATGAGAAAGTGTGAGAGGGATAACACCAAATTTAACACATCTGTATATATATATATATATATATATATATATATATATATATATATATATATCAACTGTACAGCACTCCTAAGGATAAAGTGAAAGAATTACCTCCTCTTACCATTCCATTCTAGTCTCAGTGGAGAGCTCATTATGCAGTTCTTTTCCATGCTGTTGGGGGTTAAAGGACCTATGATAATGCTTTGTGCAGTTCCTTTACTAGATGTACAGGACCTGTGTTGATGATTGTCCTGGAAGATGCTCTTTTCTAACCTGGGAATTATACCATCCTTTGTGCAGTTCCTTAACTTAATGTAAAGGAACTGTGATAACATTATCACAGGTCCTTTAGTTTTCACTGATGCTAGGGATACTATACCGGAGCTGGACAGTAATGAATGTAATTAGGGGGCAGGCCCTTTGCTTCTCTATGGGCCCCTTTTCCCCAGGGTCTCCATACAAGCTGCGTAGTCTGCTTCTGTTGTAGGCATGCCACTATAAAGAGCGTTAGAACATTTTTTTTCAATTAACATGCATTCAGACATGCCCATTCACTTGAGACAATAACTAATCAATTGTCTACTTTTATAACATAAACATTATTGATTTTTCATACTGTTGTAAGGGACAGCAATACATTAAAATCTGTTATTAAAAGCTATCAATATAATGTCATTAGATACGTTACAAACAATATATTAAACATTTATCATTGAGGAAAAATCAATATCACTTCTTAAATGTAATTCATAAATACATGAAAGTCTGTCTGTTGAATTTCCAGATAGAAAAATAACCCATTTGTCTCTAAGTCATTCAAGATTTTTAACATGTAATCTATCATTGTCAAACTAAACCATCTTGACTAACTTGGGGTTTACCTAACCGTAATGGATATATAGGGACTTCTGGTTCATTGCTAAAAGGGTTAATGCAATGGTCAATTGATAAAGGATTAATATTATGGTTCACTGTTAAAACTGTTAAAATGTTTACTGTGATGTTAACTATGCACTATGTATTTTAAAAGGAAATGCACAGTCCATTCTTTCACTTTTTTCAGATGTTATTATTAGTGATGGACGAACATCGGCCGGGACGTTCCGCAAACACGCATTCGAAATGAAATGTCCGTTGACTGCGCGTTCACGCTTGGGCCCCATTCACTTTAATGGCAGGCTGAAAAACCTTCAGGTCATACTTGCAACCACCAAATACTTACTAGAAGTGCACAATCGTCCCACAACATGGACAGAGACATACCAGAGGGGGATCAATGGCAAAAATTCCCACAAAAAATATGTATTTTAATCAGGGGCCATTTTTTATGCGTATTAAAGGGAAACTCTCAAAAATGTGCCCTGCTGGAGCCTATAAAAAATTTATTTTAAGCCAGGGGAGTACGGGCCCCAAATATTAGACAGAAAAGAACAAGTGATTATGTGGCTGGAGGTATATTAGGCGGTCAGTGGATAACAATTTTACTGTAGGTGAGTCGAATACAGGCCTCAAACATTAGGCATTCATCGGACAGAAAAGAACAAGCGATTATGTGGCTGGAGATATATTTTTAAACTCGGTTTTTTAGAAGTAAACAGCACAGGTATGGTATACATGTTACATAATGTCTGCCCAGGCAGGGACTGAAAGAAAAAAGAAGTAGAATGACACCGGTTCATGGATCATAATACAAATTCAGTATCGCTAGTACAATAGAGCAGTTAATGCAATTATTACTTTAAGACTGTGTATATGAGAGATATATATGACATCTAGCACACCATTTCAGCCGGAGAGGGTTAGGAAAGGTGAGTCGATGTAATAGGCCTGGTCATCAGCCGCTGAGTCCATATGTGATGCATGTAGGGTCAAAGGGGAAGAGCACCATTCCCCCATACCTTGTAAAATGTCTGAGGACACCCCCTATGTTTGAAGACAAAGTTCTCCATGGAGACTGTTTGATTTACTAAGGCCCCCATCCAGCGTAAAGCTATGGCTTTTCTGGCAAAGAATAAAGTCTCTTCTAGAAAGATTCTGTGATAGTGTGTAGGGTTGAGCGAACCCGAACTGTATAATTCGGGTTCGTACTGAATTTTGGGGTGTTCGTGACACGGACACGAACCCGAACATTTACGTAAAAGTTCAGGTTCGGGTTCGGTGTTCAGAGATTTCTATGGCGCATTTTGAAAGCCTGCAAAGCAGCCAATCAACAAGCGTCATACTACTAGCCACAAGAGGCCAACACAGCCATGCCTACTATTGGCATGGCTGTGATTGGCCAAGTGCAGCATGTGACCCAGCCTCTATTTAAGCTGGAGTCACCTAGCGCCACACGTCACTCTGCTCTGATTAGTGTAAGGAAAGGATGCAGCTGCTGTGATGTCTAGATTAGGCAGGGAATTCTCAGCAAAAACACCTAATGAAGTGATCGATCTACAGCTGTAAATCATTAAACTTCTGCTAGTTAATTGCTCACTCGTTTTTAGGCTGCCCAGAGCGTTTTTCTGTCACTTTTTTCTGGGGTGATCAGTGGCCATTTTGTGTGTTGTGGTGGTGCCACCAAGTCCATCAATCCATCGATAGTAGTTTTTTTTTTTTTTGCTATATCCTACATCAGGGGCATGGCGGTGCTTATTGTCACCCCTAGAAACTCAGGATAGAAATTTCTATATTTTATTGAGGGGTGAAATTCGATTGCCAAAATAGCAATCCCTTAAATCTGGTGTTCCAGCTGTGGCTAGCCAAGTGTAATACTGTCTGCTGTCTGGCAAAGGATATATTTTTTTCTGGGGTGAAATTCAATTGCCAAAATAGCAATACCGTAAATCAGTGGTTTCTGCTTTGGCTGGCCAAGTTTAATAGTTTCCGGCAAAGGATAGATTTAGTTCTGGGGTAAAATTCAATTGCCAAAATAGCAATACCGTAAATCAGTGGTTTCAGCTGTGGCTGGCCAAGTTTAATAGTGTCCGACAAAGGATATATTTTGTTCTGGGGTTAAATTCAACTGCCAAAATAGCAATCGCTTAAATATGGTGTTCCAGCTGTGGCTGGCCAATTTTATTACTGTCCGGCAAAGGATAAATATTTTTCTGGGGTGAAATTCAATTGCCAAAATAGCAATACCGTAAATCAGTGGTTTCAGCTGTGGCTGGCCAAGTTTAATAGTGTCCAGCAAAGGATAGATTTTTTTCTGGGGTCAAATTCAATTGCCAAAATAGCAATACCGTAAATCAGTGGTTTCTGCTTTGGCTGGCCAAGTTTAATAGTTTCCGGCAAAGGATATATTTTGTTCTGGGGTAAAATTCAATTGCCAAAGTAGCAATACCGTAAATCAGTGGTTTCAGCTGTGGCTGGCCAAGTTTAATAGTGTCCGGCAAAGGATATATTTTGTTCTGGGGTTAAATTCAACTGCCAAAATAGCAATCGCTTAAATATGGTGTTCCAGCTGTGGCTGGCCAATTTTATTACTGTCCGGCAAAGGATAAATATTTTTCTGGGGTGAAATTCAATTGTCAAAATAGCAATACCGTAAATCAGTGGTTTCAGCTGTGGCTGGCCAAGTTTAATAGTGTCCGGCAAAGGATAGATTTTTTTCTGGGGTGAAATTCAATTGCCAAAATAGCAATACCGGTAATCTGGTGTTCCAGCTGAGGCTGGCCAAGTTTACTAGTGTCCAGCAAAGGATAGATTTTTTTCTAGGGTGAAATTCAATTGCCAAAATAGCAATACCGTAAATCTGGTGTTCGAGCTGTGGCTGGCCAAGATTAATAATGTCCGGAAAAGGAGAGATTTTGTTCTGGGGTGAAAGTCAATTGCCAAAATAGCAATACCTTAAATCTGGTGTTCCAGCTGTTGCTGGCCAAGTTTAATAGTGTCCGGCAAAGGATACATTTTGTTCTGGGGTTAAATTCATTAGCAAAAATGGCAATCCCTTAAATCTGGTGTTCCAGCAGTGGCTGGCCAAGTTTACTAGCGTCCGGCAAAGGATCAATTTTTTTCTGGGGTGAAATTTAATTGCCAAAATAGCAATCCCCTAAATCTTGTGTTCCAGCTGTGGCTGGTTAAGTTTAATACTGTCTGACAAAAGATATTTTTTTTTCTGGGGTGAAATTTAATTGCCAAAATAGCAATACCGTAAATCTGGTGTTTGAGCTGTGGCTGGCCAAGTATAATAGTGTCCAGCAAAGGATACATTTTTTTCTGGGGTGAAATTCAATTGCCAAAATAACAATATCGTAAATCTGGTGTTCCAGCTGTGGCTGGCCAAGTTTAATAGTGTCCGGCAAAGGATAGATTTTTTTCTGGGGTGAAAGTCAATTGCCAAAATAGCAATCTCCTAAATCTGGTGTTACAGCTGTGGCTGGCCAAGTTTAATAGTGTCCGGTAAAGGATATATTTTGTTCTGGGGGGGAAATTCATTTGCCAAAATAGCAATCCCCTAAATCTGGTGTCCCAGCAGTGGCTGGCCAAGTTTAATAGTTTCCGGCAAAGGATAGGAATTGTTCTGGGGTGAAAATCAATTGCCAAAATAACAATCCTCTAAATCTGGTGTTCCAGCGGTGGCTGGCCAAGTTTACTAGTGTCCGGCAAAGGATATATTTTGTACTGGGGTGAAATTCAATTGCCAAAATAGCAATACCGTAAATCTGGCTTTCCAGCGGTGGCTAGCCAAGTTTAATAGTATCCGGCAAAGGATGGATTTTTTTCTGGAGTGAAATTCAATTGCCAAAATAGCAATACTGTAAATCTGGTGTTCCAACTGTGGCTGGCCAAGTTTAATAGTGTCCGGCAAAGAATAGATTTTTTCTGAGGTTTTAATTCAATTGCAAAAAAGCAATACTGTAAATCAGTGGTTTCAGCTGTGGCTGGCCAAGTTTACTAGTGTCGGGCAAATGATAAATTTTTTTCTGGGGTGAAATTCAATTGCCAAAATAGCAATACTGTAAATCAGTGGTTTCAGCTTTGGCTGGCCAAGTTTAATAGTGTCCGGCAAAGGATAGATTTTTTTCTGGGGTGAAATTCAATTGCCAAAATAGCAACACCGGTAATCTGGTGTTCCAGCTGAGGCTGGCCAAGTTTACTAGTGTCCAGCAAAGGAAAGATTTTTTTCTAGGGTGAAATTCAATTGCCAAAATAGCAATACCGTAAATCTGGTGTTCGAGCTGTGGCTGGCCAAGTTTAATAGTGTCCGGCAAAGGAGAGATTTTGTTCTGGGGTGAAAGTCAATTGCCAAAATAGCAATACCTTAAATCTGGTGTTCCAGCTGTTGCTGGCCAAGTTTAGTACCGGCAAAGGATAGATTTTGTTCTGGGGTTAAATTCATTAGCAAAAATGGCAATCCCCTAAATCTGGTGTTCCAGCAGTGGCTGGCCAAATTTACTAGCGTCCGGCAAAGGATCGATTTTTTTTCTGTTGTGAAATTCAATTGCTAAAATAGCAATCCCCTAAATCTTGTGTTCCAGCTGTGGCTGGTTAAGTTTAATACTGTCCGGCAAAAGAAATATTTTTTTCTGGGGTGAAATTAAATTGCCAAAATAGCATTACCGTAAATCTGGTGTTTGAGCTGTGGCTGGCCAAGTATAATAGTGTCCGGCTAAGGATCGATTTTTTTCTGGGGTGAAAGTCAATTGCCAAAATAGCAATCTCCTAAATCTGGTATTACAGCTGTGGCTGGCCAAGTTTAATAGTGTCCGGTAAAGGATATATTTTGTTCTGGGGGGAAATTAATTTGCCAAAATAGCAATCCCCTAAATCTGGTGTCCCAGCAGTGGCTGGCCAAGTTTAATAGTTTCCGGCAAAGGATAGGAATTGTTCTGGGGTGAAATTCTATTGCCAAAATAACAATCCTCTAAATCTGGTGTTCCAGCAGTGGCTGGCCACGTTTAATAGTGTCCGGCAAAGGATAGATTTTATTCTTGGGTGAAAGTCAATTGCCAAAATAGCAATACCGTAAATCTGGCTTTCCAGCTGTGGCTAGCCAAGTTTAATAGTATCCGGCAAAGGATAGATTTTTTTCTGGAGTGAAATTCAATTGCCAAAATGGCAATACTGTAAATCTGGGGTTCCAGCTGTGGCTGGCCAAGTTTAATAGTGTCCGGCAAAGTATAGATTTTTTCTGAGGTTTTAATTCAATTGCATAAAAGCAATACTGTAAATCTGTGGTTTCAGCTGTGGCTGGCCAAGTTTACTAGTGTCGGGCAAATGATACATTTTTTTCTGGGGTGAAATTCAATTGCCAAAATAGCAATACTGTAAATCAGTGGTTTTAGCTGTGGCTGGCCAAGTTTAATAGTGTCCGGCAAAGGATAGATTTTTTTCTGGGGTGAAATTCAATTGCCAAAATAGCAATACCGGTAATCTGGTGTTCCAGCGGAGGCTGGCCAAGTTTACTAGTGTCCAGCAAAGGATAGATTTTTTTCTAGGGTGAAATTCAATTGCCAAAATAGCAATACCGTGAATCTGGTGTTCGAGCTGTGGCTGGCCAAGTTTAATAGTTTCCGACAAAGGAGAGATTTTGTTCTGGGGTGAAAGTCAATTGCCAAAATAGCAATACCTTAAATCTGGTGTTCCAGCTGTTGCTGGCCAAGTTTAATAGTGTCCGGCAAAGGATAGATTTTGTTCTGGGGTTAAATTCATTAGCAAAAATGGCAATCCCCTAAATCTGGTGTTCCAGCAGTGGCTGGCCAAGTTTAATAGTTTCCGGCAAAGGATAGGAATTGTTCTGGGGTGAAATTCAATTGCCAAAATAGCAATACCGTAAATCTGGTGTTTGAGCTGTGGCTGGCCAAGTATAATCGTGTCCGGCAAAGGATATATTTTGTACTGGGGTGAAATTTAATTGCCAAAATAGCAATCCCCCAAATCTGGTGTTCCAGCTGTGGCTGGCCACGTTTACTAGTGTCCGGCAAAGGATAGATTTTATTCTGGGGTGAAATTCAATTGCCAAAATAGCAATACCGTAAATCTGGTGTTCCAGCTGTGGCTAGCCAAGTTTAATAGTATCCGGCAAAGGATAGATTTTTTTCTGGAGTGAAATTCAATTGCCAAAATAGCAATACCGTAAATCTGGTGTTCCAGCTGTGGCTGGCCAAGTTTAATAGTGTCCGGCAAAGTATAGATTTTTTCTGAGGTTTTAATTCAATTGCAAAAAACAAATACTGTAAATCAGTGGTTTCAGCTGTGGCTGGCCAAGTTTACTAGTGTCCGGCAAATTATAAATTTTTTTCTGGGGTGAAATTCAATTGCCAAAATAGCAATACCGTAAATCAGTGGTTTCAGCTGTGGCTGGCCAAGTTTAATAGTGTCTGGCAAAGGATAGATTTTTTTCTAGGGTAAAATTCAATTGCCAAAATAGCAACACCGTAAATCTGGTGTTCGAGCTGTGGCTGGCGAAGTTTACTAGTGTCCGGCAAAGGATAGTTTTTTTTCTGGGGTGAAATTCAATTGCCAAAAAAGCAATACTCTAAATCAGTGGTTTCAGCTGTGGCTGGCTAAGTTTACTATTGTCCGGCAAAGGATACATTTTGTTCTGGGGTGAAATTCAATTGCCAAAATAGCAATACTGTAAATCTGTGGTTTCAGCTTTTGCAGGCCAAATGTAACTCTTTCCGTAAACGGGTATATCACTCTCAGCATGTTAGCGTCAAAATGCAAGGCCTTATAAATTAATCCTCTATATTTGCACATGCTACTGTGCATCTCCAAGTGTATTTCTTTCTGTAAAAAGGCTATATTACACTAAGTGTTAAAATACAAGTGCTGAAAGCATAATCCTCTACATTTGCAAACACTATTGTGCATCTCATAGTGTATTTCTGTCCGTAATAGGGTATATTACACTCAAGGTGTAAATACAAGTGCTGATAGGGTCATCCTCAATAACTGCACACGCTACCATGCATCTCCAAGTGTATTTCTTTCCGTAAAAGGGTATATTACACTAAGTGTTAAAATACAAGTGCTGAAAGCATAATCCTCTACATTTGCAAACACTATTGTGCATCTCCAAGTGTATTTCTTTCCGTAAAAGGGTATATTACACTAAGTGTTAAAATATAAGTTCTGAAAGCATAATCCTCGATATTTTTTCACACGCTACTGTGAATTACAAGTGTAATTCTGTCAGTAAAAGGATACCTTTCATCCAGGGCCTAAATAATAGGCCTACAATTGATATTCCCCTAAATTTGTGGTTACTGCTGTGCCTGTATTAGTGTAATACGGTACATAAATAGATAGCCAGATAGTGTTAGGTGCCTGTAAAAAAAGGCCTGAATTGGAACTTAATATATTGGGCCAAATATTTTTTTTCTTATTGTTGTGAACGGTAACAATAAGGAACACATCTAGTAAGGGATGCGGAAGCGGACATGGTCGTGGTGGTGTTAGTGGACCCTCTTGTGCTGGGAGAGGACGTGGCCATTCTGCCACATCCACACAAACTAGTGAACCAACTAGCTCAGGTCCCAGTACCCGCCAGAATTTACAGCGATATTTGGTGGGGCCCAATGCCATTCTAAGGAGGGTAAAGCCTGAGCAAGTACATGTGCTAGTCGATTGGGTGGACGACAGTGGATCCAGCACGTTCACAACATTATCTCCCACCCAGTCTTCTGCAAAAAGCGCACAGGTGGCGCCTGAAAATCAAGCCCATTAGTCTGTCACATCACCCCCATGCATATCAGGGAAATTGTCTGAGCCTCAAGTTATGCAGCAGTCTCTTATGCTGTTTGAAGTCTCTGCTGGCAGGGTTTCCCAAGGGAATCCAACTAGCCCTTCCCCAGCGGTCGAAGACATAGAATGCACTGATGCACAACCACTTATGTTTCCTGATGATGACGCGGACATGAGAATACCACTTCATCAGAGTCCGCAGTGTGCACACTGAACAGGAGGTCAGGGAAGAAGACTGGGTGGAAGACGATGCAGGGGATGATGAGGTCCTAGACCCCACATGGAATAGAGGTTGTGCCACTGACTTTCATAGTTCAGGCGAAGAGGCCGTGGTGAACCGAGCCAACATCGTAGCAAAATAGGGAGCAGAGGCTAAAAGCAGAACAGCCGCCGCTAAAAGAGTTTGCCTGCTACTGGCCACGGCCACCAGGGAACGAGCACCCCAAAGGCAGCTTCACGGAGTTCCCTGACATGGCACTTCTTCATACAATGTGCTGACGACAAGACCCGAGTGGTTTGCCCGCTGTGCCATTAGAGCCTGAAGCGAGGCTTTAACGTTCTGAACCTTAGCACAACCTGCATGACCAGGCATCTACATGTAAAGCATGAACTGCAGTGGATTAAACACCTTAAAAACAAGGAACTCACTAATGCTCCTCCTGCTTCCTCTTCTGCTGCTGCCTCGGCCTCTTCCTCCGCCTCAGGAGGAACGTTGGCACCTGCTGCCCACCAAACAGAGAATGTGCCACCAACACCACCACCTCCGTCACCAAGCATCTCCACCATGTCACACGGCAGAGTTCAGCTCTCCATCTCACAAACCTTGGAGAGAAAGTGTAAATTCCCACCTAGTTATCCTAGAGACCTGGGCCTGAATGCCAGCATTTCTAAACTACTGGCCTTTGAAATGCTGTCATTCAGGCTGGTGGCGATGGCTGTCTCACAGTACGTTGTTCCCAGCCACCACTAATTCTCCAAGAGAGCTGTGCCTTCCCTGCACAACCAAGTATCTGATAAAATCAAGTGTGCACTGCGCAACGCCATCTGTGGCAAGTTAGACCAAACCACAGATACGTGGACCAGTAAGCACGGCCAGGGATGCTATATCTCCCTAACTGCACACTGTAGTGTTAGGTAAATTTAGTGGCGACTGGGCCCCAGGCGGAGAGTTGTTTGGCGCACGTCCTTCCGCCACCAAGGATCGCAGGGCATCATTTTTTCCCTACTGTTGCCCCCTCCTCCTACTCGGCTTCCTCCTCCGCTTCTTCCACCAGCTCATCCAGTCAGCCACACACCTTCACCACCAACTTCAGTACAGCCCGTGGTAAACGTCAGCAGGCCATTCTGAAACTCATATGTTTGGGGGACAGGCCCCACACCGTGCAGGAGTTTTGGTGGGGTATAGAACAACAGACCGACGAGTGGTTTCTGCCGGTGGGCCTCAAGCCCGGCCTGGTGGTGTGAGATAATGGGTGAAATCTCGTCGCAGCTCTGGGACTAGCCGGTTTGACACACATCCCTTGCCTGGCGCATGTGCTGAATTTGGTGGTGCAAAAGTTCATTCACAACTACCCCAACATGTCAGAGCTGCTGCATAAAGTGCGGGCCGTCTGTGCGCGCTTCCGGCGTTCACATCCTGCCGCTGCTCACCTGTCTGCACTACCGCATAACTTCGGCCTTCCCACTCACCGCCTTATATGCGACATGCCCACAAGGTGGAACTCCACCTTGCACATGCTGGAGAGACTGTGAGAGAAGCAGCAGGCCATAGGGGAGTTTCAGCTGCAGCACGCACGGGTGAGTCGCACTGCGGAACAGCATCACTTCACCACAAATGACTGGGCCTCCATACAAGACCTGGTGCCCTGTTGCGCTGTTTCAAGTACTCCACCAACATGGCTAGTGGTGATGACGCCGTTATCAGCGTTACAATACCACTTCTATGTCTCCTTGAGAAAACACTTAGGGCGATGATGGAAGAGGATGTAGCCCAGGAGGAGGAGGAGGAGGAAGAGTGGTCAATTTTAGCACTTTCAGGTCAGTCTCTTAGAAGTGGCTCAGAGGGAGTTTTTTTGCAACAGCAGAGGCCAGGTACAAATTTGGCCAGCCAGGGCCCACTACTGGAGGACGAGGAGGATGTGGAGGAAGATGAGGATGAAGCATGTTCACAGCGGGGTGGCATCCAACGCAGCTCGGGCCCATCACTGGTGCGTGGCTGGGGGGAAACGGAGGACAATGACGATACGCCTCCCACAGAGGACAGCTTGTCCTTACCTTTGGGCAGTCTGGCACACATAAGTGACTACATGCTGCAGTGCCTGCGCAACTACAGCAGAGTTGCCCACTTTTTAACCTGTGCGGACTACTGGGTTGCCACCCTGCTGGATCCCCGGTACAAAGACAATGTGTCCACTTTAATTCCTGCGCTTGACGTAATAGAAAGATGCGCGAGTACAAGCGCACATTGGTAGATGCCCTCCTTAGAGCATTCCCAAATGTCACAGGGGATCAAGTGGAAACCCAAGGCGAAGGCAGAGGAGGAGCAAGAGTTCGCCAACGCAGCTGGGTCACGGCCAGCTCCTCTGAGGGCAGGGTTAGCATGGCAGAAATGTGGAAAAGTTTTGTCACCACGCCACAGCCAACTGCACCACCACCTGATATGGAATGTGTTAGCAGAAGGCAGCATTTCAATAACATGGTGGAACAGTATGTGTGCACACCCCTCCACGTACTGACTGATGGTTCGGCCCCATTCAACTTCTGGGTCTCCAAATTGTCCACATGGCCAGAGCTAGCCTTTTATGCCTAGGAGGTGCTGGCCTGCCCGGCGGCCAGCGTTTTGTCTAAACGTGTATTCAGCACGGCAGGTGTCGTCATTACTGACAAACGCAGCCGCCTGTCCACAGCCAACGTGGCAAGCTGAAGTTCATATAAATAAACCAGGCAGGGATCCCACAGGACCTGTCCACCTCTTGTGCAGAATATACATTTATAACTACCTCCCCTTAACCATATATTCTTGTACTCCAGGGCACTTCATTATTGAATCCTCTTTTTTTAATTTTACCATTATTTTGCGGGGCAACCCAAAGTTGAATGAACCTCTCCTCCGTCAGGGTGCCAGGGGCCTAAATATTTGAAAGTGGCCTTCTCCATTGGTGGGTGACATGAAGCCTGATTCTCTGCTATGGGACCTCTCTCCTCTGTCTGGGTGCTGGGGCCTAAATTACTGAAAGTGGCCTTATCCATTGGTGGGTGACATGAAGCCTGATTCTCTGTTATTGGACCTCTCTCCTCTGTCTGGGTGCAGGGGCCTAAATAACTAAAAGTGGCCTTCTCCATTGGTGGGTGACATGAAGCCTGATTCTCTGCTATGGGACCTCTCTCCTCTGTCTGGGTGCCGGGGCCTACATATCTGAAAGTGGCCTTTTCCAGTGGTGGGTAACATGATGCCTCTTTTTCCGCTATAAAACCTTTCTCCTCTGTCTGGGTGTCAAGGGCCTAACTTTCACGTACTTGCTTGCTGTCTTGGTGGCAGACATTTAACTCTTTTTACTGCAAAATGACCTCCCCATTGTCTGGGTGTCATTGGCCTAAATTTTGTTTAATTGCTTGCTGTGTTGGTGGCAGACATTTAACTCTTTTTGCTGTCTAATGACCGCCCCATTGTGTGAGTGTCAGTGGCCTATATTTTGTTTAATTTCTTGCTCTCTTGGTGGGAGACATTAAACTCTTTTTACTGTCAAATGACCTCTTCTCTGTCTGGGTGTCAGGGGCCTACATATATGATAATGGCCTGTTCCATTGCAGGTTGACCTGGGGCCTGTGTTGCTGTTACGGGACCGCTCTCCTCTTTGTGTGTGCCATGGTCTTGAGTCTGTGAATGAGGCCTGTGGCACTGCAGGCAGACATGAATCCTTTCTGGCTGTGATGATAACTTCATCTCCTATAGCATTCCCACCTGACGCCACCCCAACCTCCTATTCCACCTCCTCCTCCTCCAAGTTGCCAATTGATATTGGTTTATTTTTATTAATTTTATTTTATTTTAATTCATTTCCCTGTCCACATTTGTTTGCAGGGGATTTACAGAGATTTTGCTGCCTTTTGCAACCATCTAGCCCTTTCCTGGGCTATTTTATAGCCTTTTAAGTGCCCAAAAGTTCGGGTCCCCATTGACTTCAATGGGGTTCGGGGTGAAGTTCAGGTCGAGTTCGAATCCCGAACTCGAACATTTTCATGACGTTCGGCCGAACTTCTCGAACCCGAACATCCAGATGTTCACTCAACTCTAATAGTGTGTACAGGATTCTTCGTCTAGTACACCCAAGACACACAGTTTCGGACACAAAGACACCATTACGGGGACCATGGTGGAAAGGACTTCCAATACTGAAGTCCAAAATCGGCGAATTGGCCCACAATCCCAGATCATGTGCCAAAAATCAGCACCGTCCATCTCACATCTGTGACATCTAGTGTGGGTAAGGCGTCACATTTTGTGTAACCCGGTGGGGAAGAGGTAGCTGCGATGTAATATGAATAGCTGTATCAGTTTGTTATTAATAGAGGGTGACACTTTCGTTGGAGCTGATAGTGCTTTGCACCGTTCTTCAGAAGTCAAAGAGGGTATAGACAACCTCCACCTATTCTTGACTGTCAGTGGGGATATGGTCATGCAGTAGTTAAGCAAGTGCGTGTACAATACAGAAATGATACATTTAGGCCCTTGCGACCTTAGCATTCCAATAATTGGGTAATTTGAGATACCCTTCCCTGCACTCTGAAACTGAGCTTGCAGCTCGTGCCTTAATTGAATATACCTGTAGAATAGCGCATGAGGCACTTCAAATTTTTCTTGAATTTGTGAGAAGGAGCGTAGCTGACCCCCTCATACACATCTCCCAAGGTGAGCACTCCATGGCGTCTCCACTCAGCTGCCCCCTCCAGCAGTACCAGGTGCGTAAACACTGAATTGTCCCATATGGGGATCGCATCAGGTAGATCGGCATATGCATTTAGCTTAGAGGCCTTCCAGACCTGATAAGCCAGTCTGTGTAAAGGCAGAAGGCGGCCGTGTGGAGAGTTAATGCCTTCCAGAACAGGCCACGGTGTAGTCATCCCCAAGTGATCGTGCAAATAGAGTTCAGCGTTAGGCAGAGAAGCGTTTATGATCGAATGCCTCAGGAATCGTAGCTGACTATGATTTTTACTGAAGTGATGCTGGTAACATGTCCGCCATTTTGTGATTGTACTGCGGGTCTAAGTATGTTGCCACTCACTACTGGTCCTTGCCCTTTATACAGGGGGTCCCTCTTCAGCATGAAGGCCCCCATTTGCACCCAATTGGAAGAGGTGGAGCGGCCTGTTTCCTGCTCATCGCCCAGGAGAATGTCATCCTCGGTCTCCTCTCCCCACCAAGGACAACACCAGGGATCAACGAAAAGTTTAAAGTCCCCCTCAAAGCCTGTTCTTCTTGCTCCTCCTCACCCCCCCCAGCCACCATCCTCCTCTGATTCCTCTTTAGACTCCCGCTGACTTGTCTCAGATGGAGTTGCCCACCCCCAGGAATTCATTCATCATTGCGACTTCATCTTCTTCCAGCTCCTGCTCCTCGATGGCTTGATGAATAACACAATGCAATGCATGCTCCAGAAAGAAGGCGCAAGGTACGATGTCACTGATGGCGCCCTGGCGGAAACTAACCAGTTTGATGATCTCATCAAATGGCCGCAGAAGTCTGCATGCATCGCGCATGAGCAGCCACTGGCGCTGTGAAAAGAAACCAAGCTCCCCAGAACCTGTCCTGCTGCAGAGTTCGTACAGGTAGTCGTTAATGGCACGTTTATGCTGGAGCAGCCTATCAAGCATATACAAGGTGGAGCTCCAGAGCGTCGGGCTGTAACAAATCAGACATCTGACGGACAGGTGGTGTCACCGTTGAACGTCAACAAGGCGAGCTATGGCCGTGTAAGATCTTCTAAAATGGGCAGAGATTTTCCTGGCCTGCCGCAATACGTCCTGGACCCTAGGGTATTTGGCAACGAATCACTGCACGACTAAGTTCAGGATGTGTGCCATGCACTTGTGTAATTTTGCCCTGTTTCAGCGTACTCAGCAGATTGGCACCGTTGTCACACACCACTTTACCAACTGTCAAATTTAGTGGGGTTAGCCACTGATCAGCCTGTGACCGCAGAGCTGAAAGCAGTGCAGGACCGGTGTGGCTCTTGACTTCTAGGCACAGAACAGCATGGCAACGTCTCACCTGGCACGTCGAATAGGTTCTGGGGAGCTTGGGGGGGCACAGCGGAAGAGGCGGTAGCAGTGGAACAGGAGGAGTCAGCCGAGGAGGAGACAGATGATGGAGGAGGAGAAGAAGAGGCAGGCCTGCATGCATTCCATGGATGTAACACAAAATCCACATGGGAGCCACGGGTTACATGCTTGACGGCCGTCAGAAGGTTTACCCAGTGGGCAGTAAAAGTTATGTACCTTCCCTGGCCATGTTTGCTAGACCACTTGTCTGTGGTCAGATGTATCTTAGCACCGACACTGTGTGCAAGAGATATATTCACTTGCCGCTGAACGTGGCCATATAACTCAGGAATGCCCTTCTGGGAGAAATATTTTCTTCCGGGGACTTTCCATTGCGGTGTGCCACAAATTTTCTAAAGGCCTCCAAATCCACCCGTTTATATGGCAGTAGCTGGCGGGCTAGCAGTTCTGACAAGCCTGTGGTCAGCCATTGGCAAGAGGGTTATCCGGCGTCATCAACTTTTTAAGCTCGAACATTTGGGCCAAGAAAGCCTGCCTTCTTCCATATGAGCACGACAACAGCACATTAGAAGGTGGAGTGTAGGACGAATGGGAGGAGAGAGTAGAAGAAGATGGAGAAGAGGCAGGATGTGGAGTGCCGTGAGTGTGGCTTTGTGGGTTCTGACGGCATTGATTCCACTGGGCTCAGTGATGGGAGGCCAGGTGCCTTCTTAAGGCGGTCATCCCTAGGTGAGTGTTGGGCTTACTGCGACTTATGCGTTGATATCACAGGCTGCAGATGGCAACACTATTGTCAGCAGCTGGCAAGTTAAAAAAAAATCCCACACTGCGGAGCCATGTGCCGGTGTCCTGAGAGCGCCAGATGTGACTGTGCATGGTGGATGGCTCGCTCCAGATACATTTGCAGTCTGCTTTTTGCCTCAAGTGCCCTGCGAGCTCTGCCTGCTTCTCCTCCTTCTCCTCCCTCTCTGCTGCTCCGTCTCTCCCTCTGAACTCCCCTCCTCTTCCTCTTTTCTGGGCACCCACATGATTTCCATCGACAAGTCATTATCGTCACCTTCACCACCACTGACATTTGAGATCTTGGAGTAGGCAGCAACAGCGGAGACCTCCCTCCTTGGGCTGATCTGGGTACTGCCGTCAGACTGCTGGGTGGTGGCCGTTGCTACCTCCTCTTCCTCATCCGATGCCAAGAATGGCTGCGCATCAGTAAGGTCTGGGAATAGATGGGGAAATTATTCCTCTGACTCGAGTGAAGGGGCTATAGTGGTGGAGGTGGTGGTGTCTTTGGGGTGCACACAGTAGAGAGAGAGTAGGGTGCAGATACAGAGGATGAGGAGGGTGCAGAAGCAGAAGGCTGAGTAAGCCACTGAACCAACTCTGGTGTTTCCTTTCAAGTAATCGCACGCACCTTGCGGAATGGCCTGCCTCTTCCTCTGCCTGTCATTTTCAAAATGACCCTGATCCTAAGTACCTAGAGGAAGAGCAGTATTTATGAAGCAAGTATATCGCAGCCCTCAATCAGTATTTTGTGGAAGCAGGTATATCAAACCCCTTAATCAGTATTTGGTGGAAGCTGGTATATCAAACCCCTTAATAAGTATTTTGTGGAAGCAGGTATATTGTAGGCCTCAATCAATATTTGGTGGAAGCAGGTATATCAATCCCCTTAATCAGTATTTTGTGGAAGCAGGTGTATCGCAGGCCTCAATCAATACTTGGTGGAAACAGGTATATCAATCTCCTAATTAGTATTTTGTGGAAGCAGATATCTTGCAGGCCTCGATCAATATTTGGTGGAAGCAGGTAAATCAATCCCGTTAATCAGTATTTTGTGGAAGCAGGTGTATCGCAGGCCTCAATCAATATTTGGCGGAAGCAGGTATATCAATCCCCTTAAACAGTATTTTGTGGAAGCAGGTATCTTGCAGGCCTGGATCAATATTTGGTGGAAGCAGGTATATCAATCCTCTTAATCAGTATTTTGTGGAAGCAGGTGTATCGCAGATCTCAATCAATATTTGGTGGAAGCAGGTATATCAATACCCTTAATCAGTATTTTGTGGAAGCCGTTATATCGCAGGCGTCAATCAGTATTTGATGGAAGCAGGTCTATCAAAACCCTCAATCAATATTTGGTGGAAGCAGATATATCAATCCCCTTAATCAGTATTTTGTGCAAGCAGGTATATCAGACCCCTCAATTATTTTTTTTGCCACAACAGTTATATCACACCACCCTATTTACTGTATTTGGGGCAGCATGTTACAGGTATATCGCAGCCTTCAATCAGTATTTTGTGAAAGCAGGTATCTCGCAGGCCTCAATCAATATTTGATGAAAGAAGGTATATCAATCCCCTTATCAGTATTTTGTTGAAGCTGGTATATTGCAGGCGTCAAACAGTATTTGGTGGAAGCATGTCTATCAAACCACTTAATGAGTATTTTGTGGAAGCAGTTGTATCGCAGGCCTCAATCAATATTTGGTGGAAGCAGGTATATCAATCTCCTTAATCAGTATTTTGTGGAAGCAGGTATATCACACCCCTCAATTTTTTTTTTATTTTTTTTTGCCACAACAGTTATATCACACCACCCTGTTTATTTGGGGCAACAAGCTACAGGTATATTGCAGCCGTTAATCTGTATTTTGTGGAAGCTGGTATATCGCAGGAGTCAATCAGTATTTGATGGAAGCAGGTCTATCAAAACCCTCAATCAATATTTGGTGGAAGCAGATATATCAATCCCCTTAATCAGTATTTTGTGCAAGCAGGTATATCAGACCCCTCAATTATTTTTTTTGCCACAACAGTTATATCACACCACCCTGTTTATTTGGGGCAACAAGTTACAGGTATATTGCAGCCATTAATCAGCATTTTGTGGAAGCAGGTATATCGCACCCCTCAATCTGTTTTTTTTGGGGGGCAACAGGTATATCACACCTATTGCAAATAGTTGTTCAAATAGCGCTGGTCCCTTTATATACCTGTGATATCGCAGCAGAACCGCACACAACTGCTGCACAATACAAATGAAAAAGAGAGAAAAATGGGTGGCTCACTAGTTGATGAACTGGTTTGGTGCTCAAATCAAAAATGTTTCACCCAAACATAAGAGAAAAAATTATGCAGAAAGATGTTTGGCACTCCATATCTGGATTTATATAGAGAATGGCATAATAACCACACACAAAACCCAATATACATTAAATAGTTTTAATAAGCAGTAATATAAACCAATATGATTATTACCCTCATTTATTTCAGCAACTGGTATAACAATATTCATTTGAGTAGTAATGCTTTTAAAAGTTAGAATTGTTTAAATTATGTTATATGTGATGGTGGCCATTAAGATATATCAAGAAAAAAAGGATTTAATAAGAAAAAAAAAACAAAAAGGAAACTCAATAAACTTGTGATAAATAATAGATTATTGTCGTGTGGAAATATACTTCTCAGATTCTCTGTTGGCTCTTATAGTCTCATTGGATTTGAGCTGCTGAACACTGCAAAAATTATATTATAGAGACAGAGAGAATGAAATACACATAAATATTTAAAACAACTGCAAAGGCAGATCATAAACAGCTTAAAGAGTACCTAAAAGCAGTATAAAAGAACAAGCACAAGATACTTCATTAGACCAAAGCCCCTGGGAAATTAGTTTTATAAAACACCACCAAAAAGGAAAATCTAAATTAAGATAGAGATAAACCAATTTCTATAACCATTTAGAACTGCACAGTAGACTTAATTTTGTTACATAGAAATGTTCACAGCACGTTCAGAAATGTTCAAGCTATTACTATACTATTTGCATTTTTCATGTCATGAGGAGTTTTGTCCTTAAGTTTATACGTTCTATACATTGTTAATTAAAGATATCCTTGGACAAAAACAGAACTCCTAGTAACCTCCAATATTCACAGTTCATATTTTTCTTTTTTCTTTCTTGCAGTCACAAAACCTGTATATAGGCTTCTTTCACCCTAGCATTTCTATTTTCCAGTATTGAGATCCGTCATAGGGTCTCAATACCGGAAATAGAACAGAATGCTCCAAAATGCATTTCGTTCCGTTCTCATACCGGAGAGAAAACCGCAGCATGGTCCTGGGAAGAGGAGCAAGACGTTTTCTCTGACACAATAAAAAACTGACCTGTCCCCCATTGACTGTCAATGGAGTTCAATAGTGATGAGCGGCAGGTGCCATATTCGATTTCGACGAAATTCGCGAATATTCGAATGAATATTCATTTCATATTCGTCGAAATCGAATATTCGTCATTTTTCTAGTTATCGTGATTAACATGCGATTTAAATAATCGCATATTGCGATTTTAACTTAAGGCTACTTTCCTATTGGTTTCATATCTAGAATTAGCGAGGATGACGAATATGACGAATGTATTCGTCATATTCCTCAAAACGAAGATAACGAAGTATTCTACATCTTCGTTTTAGCTACCTATTCGTCAACTTCGCTAATTCTAGCAATCAAATAGGAAGGTTGACTATAGAGACAGCTGTGTTAAATTTGCTATGCGATTTTTTTTTTAATAAATAGAATACTTATAATAATTTTATCAAGTAATATAATTATTGTATTAAAAAAAAATCGCATAGCTAATTTAACACAGCTGTCTGATAAGTCAACCTTCCTATTTGATTGCTAGAATTAGCGAGCTAAGTTGACGAATAGGTAGCTAAAACGAAGATGTAGAATACTGCTATCTTCGTTTTGAGGAATATGACGAATACATTCGTCATATTCGCTATTCGCTAATTCTACCAAGCCAACCATAACTTCTGTAGCTCATGGAGCGTCCCCATCACCATGGGAACGTCTCCATATACTAAAAATGTACTGTCGGATTTGAGGAATTACGTTGAAATCGCAATGCGATTAATTCAAGTTATATTAATCGCATTGCGATTTCAACTTAGAGCTGGGTTTATAATGGGTCAGCTATTAGCTAGAATTAACGGTTAACGAATATGGAATATAGCAGCAGTGCTAAGTTGAAATCGCAATGCGATTAATTTAACTAAAGTATTCGCATTGCATTTCAACTTAGCACTGCTAGTGCATAGCTATATTCCATATTCGTTAATTCTAGCCTATGTAAGATAGCAGTGCTAAGTTGTAATCGCAATGCGATTAATATAACTTGAATTAATCGCATTGCGATTTCAACGTAATTCCTCAAATCCGACAGTACATTTTAGTATATGGAGACGTTCCCATGGATGGGGACGCTCCATGAGCACGGAAGTCGGCAGAAGCGGCAACGGGCACTGACTAGAGCAGCCAGGAAGCCTGGAATCCTCAGGACAGGTAAGAACTACTTTTGGGAAGTGAGAAAGAAAAAAATATAACTAAAAAAAAAAAAAATGAATATTCGAAATAGCGAATTTATAGCGCTATATTCGAAATATTCGCGAATTAGCGAAGTGCCGATATTCGCTAAAAAAATTCGCTTTTCGAATATTCGCGCTCAACACTAGAGTTCAATCATGATAGATCCTTCTTGGCTATGTTAAAGATAATACAACTGGATCCGTTCATAACGGATGCAGATGGTTGTATTATCAGTAACAGAAGCGTTTTTGCTGAACCTTGCGGGATCCAGCAAAAATGCTAGTGTGACATTAGTCTTACTGTGGTAGATATTTTAAGCAGATACACAGACGCCTAATAGCATGGATCTAAATGATCTCCCATAATTATGCCAGTTATTGCCATCCAGGACAAAAGTGCCTGGAGCTTGTTTCCACCTCCACTGCACAAGAGCAAGGCCAGACCAGGAGAGAAATTTATCCCTAGCATTTGTAAGCATACAGGCATGCCTCAAGATGAAGGCTTTACAGAAACTTATGCCGGGTTGGCAATATCC
>JAKVIS010002288.1:0-23932 GCA_033119425.1 Bufotes viridis | reverse complement strand
TGCAGTGTTCTATCCATTATCCATGGATGATGATGGCCCATTGTGACACGCACAGTGTTCTATCCCTTATCCCTGGATGATGATGGCCCATTGTGACATGCGCAGTGTTCTATCCATTATCCCTGGATGATGATGGCCCATTGTGACATGCACCAGTGTTCTATCCATTATCCCTGGATGATGATGGCCCATTGTGACATGCGCAGTGTTCTATCCATTATCCCTGGATGATGATGGCCCATTGTGACATGCGCAGTGTTCTATCCATTATCCATGGATGATGATGGCCCATTGTGACATGCACCAGTGTTCCATCCATTATCCCTGGATGATGATGGCCCATTGTGACATGTGCAGTGTTCTATCCATTATCCCTGGATGATGATGGCCCATTGTGACATGCGCAGTGTTCTATCCATTATCCCTGGATGATGATGGCCCATTGTGACATGTGCAGTGTTCTATCCATTATCCCTGGATGATGATGGCCCATTGTGACATGCACAGTGTTCTATCCATTATCCCTGGATGATGATGGCCCATTGTGACATGCACAGTGTTCTATCCATTATCCCTGGATGATGATGGCCCATTGTGACATGTGCAGTGTTCTATCCATTATCCATGGATGATGATGGCCCATTGTGACATGCACCAGTGTTCTATCCATTATCCCTGGATGATGATGGCCCATTGTGACATGCGCAGTGTTCTATCCATTATCCATGGATGATGATGGCCCATTGTGACACGCACAGTGTTCTATCCCTTATCCCTGGATGATGATGGCCCATTGTGACATGCACCAGTGTTCTATCCATTATCCCTGGATGATGATGGCCCATTGTGACATGCACAGTGTTCTATCCATTATCCCTGGATGATGATGGCCCATTATGACATGCACCATGTTCTATCCCTTATCCCTGGATGATGATGGCCCATTGTGACATGTGCAGTGTTCTATCCATTATCCATGGATGATGATGGCCCATTGTGACACGCACAGTGTTCTATCCATTATCCCTGGATGATGATGGCCCATTGTGACATGCACCATGTTCTATCCATTATCCCTGGATGATGATCGCACATTGTGACATGCACCATGTTCTCTCCATTATCTCTGGATGTTGATGGCCCATTCTATCCATTATCCCTGGATGATGATGGCCCATTGTGACATGTGCAGTGTTCTATCCATTATCCCTGGATGATGATGGCCCATTGTGACATGTGCAGTTTTCTATCCATTATCCATGGATATTGATGGTCCATTGTGACACGCACAGTGTTTTATCCATTATCCCTGGATGATGATGGCCCATTGTGACATGCGCAGTGTTCTATCCATTATCCTTGGATGATGATGGCCCATTGTGACATGTGCTGTGTTCTATCCATTATCCATGGATGATGATGGCCCATTGTGACATGCACCATGCTCTATCCATTATCCCTGGATGATGATGGCCCATTATAACATGTGCAGTGTTCTATCCATTATCCATGGATGATGATGGCCCATTGTGACACGCACAGTGTTCTATCCCTTATCCCTGGGTGATGATGGCCCATTGTGACATGCGCAGTGTTCTATCCATTATCCCTGGATGATGATGGCCCATTGTGACATGCACCATGTTCTCTCCATTATCCCTGGATGATGATGGCCCATTGTGACATGTGCAGTGTTCTATCCATTATCCCTGGATGATGATGGCCCATTGTGACATGTGCAGTGTTCTATCCATTATCCATGGATGATGATGGCCCATTGTGACATGCACCATGTTCAATCTATTATCCCTGGATGATGATGGCCCATTGTGACATGTGCAGTGTTCTATCCATTATCCATGGATGATGATGGCCCATTGTGACACGCACAGTGTTCTATCCCTTATCCCTGGATGATGATGGCACATTGTGACATGCGCCATGTTCTATCCATTATCCCTGGATGATGATGGCCCATTGTGACATGTGCAGTGTTCTATTCATTATCCATGGATGATGATGGCCCATTGTGACACGCACAGTGTTCTATCCCTTATCCCTGGATGATGATGGCCCATTGTGACATGCGCAGTGTTCTATCCATTATCCTTGAATGATGATGGCCCATTGTGACACGCACAGTGTTCTATCCATTATCCCTGGATGATGATGACCCAGTATGACATGCACCATGTTCTATCCCTTATCCTTAGATGATGATGGCCCATTGTGACATGTGCAGTGTTCTATCCATTATCCATGGATGATGATGGCCCATTGTGACACGCACAGTGTTCTATCCCTTATCCCTGGATGATGATGGCCAATTGTGACATGCACCATGTTCTATCCATTATCCCTGGATGATGATCGCACATTGTGACATGCACCATGTTCTCTCCATTATCTCTGGATGTTGATGGCCATTTCTATCCATTATCCCTGGATGATGATGGCCCATTGTGACATGTGCAGTGTTCTATCCATTATCCCTGGATGATGATGGCCCATTGTGACATGTGCAGTGTTCTATCCATTATCCATGGATATTGATGGTCCATTGTGACACGCACAGTGTTTTATCCATTATCCCTGGATGATGATGGCCCATTGTGACATGCGCAGTGTTCTATCCATTATCCTTGGATGATGATGGCCCATTGTGACATGTGCTGTGTTCTATCCATTATCCATGGATGATGATGGCCCATTGTGACATGCACCATGCTCTATCCATTATCCCTGGATGATGATGGCCCATTATAACATGTGCAGTGTTCTATCCATTATCCATGGATGATGATGGCCCATTGTGACACGCACAGTGTTCTATCCCTTATCCCTGGGTGATGATGGCCCAATGTGACATGCGCAGTGTTCTATCCATTATCCCTGGATGATGATGGCCCATTGTGACATGCACCATGTTCAATCCATTATCCCTGGATGATGATGGCCCATTGTGACATGTGCAGTGTTCTATCCATTATCCCTGGATGATGATGGCCCATTGTGACATGCACAGTGTTCTATCCATTATCCCTGGATGATGATGGCCCATTGTGACATGCACCATGTTCTATCCCTTATCCTCTGGATGATGATGGCCCATTGTGACATGTGCAGTGTTCTATCCCTTATCCCTGGATGATGATGGCCCATTGTGACATGTGCAGTGTTCTATCCATTATCCATGGATGATGATGGCCCATTGTGACACGCACAGTGTTCTATCCATTATCCATGGATGATGATGGCCCATTGTGACATGCACCATGTTCTATCCATTATCCCTGGATGATGATGGCCCATTGTGATATGCACCATGTTCTATCCATTATCCCTGGATGATGATGGCCCATTGTGACACGCACAGTGTTCTATCCCTTATCCCTGGATGATGATGGCCCATTGTGACATGCGCAGTGTTCTATCCATTATCCTTGGATGATGAAGGCCCATTGTGACACGCGCAGTGTTCTATCCATTATCCCTGGATGATGATGGCCCATTGTGACATGCGCAGTGTTCTATCCATTATCCTTGGATGATGAAGGCCCATTGTGACACGCAGCAGTGTTCTATCCATTATCCCTGGATGATGATGGCCCATTGTGACATGTGCAGTGTTCTATCCATTATCCCTGGATGATGATGGCCCATTGTGACATGTGCAGTGTTCTATCCATTATCCATGGATGATGATGGCCCATTGTGACACGCACAGTGTTCTATCCCTTATCCCTAGATGATAATGGACCATTGTGACATGCGCAGTGTTCTATCCATTATCCTTGGATGATGATGGCCCATTGTGACATGTGCAGTGTTCTATTCATTATCCATGGATGATGATGGCCCATTGTGACACGCACAGTGTTCTATCCCTTATCCCTGGATGATGATGGCCAATTGTGACATGCACAATGTTCTCTCCATTATCCCTGGATGTTGATTGCCCATTCTATCCATTATCCCTGAATGATGATGGCCCATTGTGACATGTGCAGTGTTCTATACATTATCCCTGGATGATGATGGCCCATTGTGACATGTGCAGTGTTCTATTCATTATCCATGGATGATGATGGTCCATTGTGACACGCACAGTGTTTTATCCATTATCCCTGGATGATGATGGCCCATTGTGACATGCGCAGTGTTCTATCCATGATCCTTGGATGATGATGGCCCATTGTGACATGCGCAGTGTTCTATCCATGATCCTTGGATGATGATGGCCCATTGTGACATGTGCAGTGTTCTATCCATTATCCATGGATGATGATGGCACATTGTGACACGCATAGCGTTCTATCGCTTAACCCTGGGTGATGATGGCCCATTGTGACATGCGCAGTGTTCTATCCATTATCCCTTGATGATGATGGCCCATTGTGACATGCACCATGTTCTCTCCATTATCCCTGGATGATGATGGCCCATTGTGACATGTGCAGTGTTCTATCCATTATCCATGGATGATGATGGCCCATTGTGACACGCACAGCGTTCTATCGCTTAACCCTGGGTGATGATGGCCCATTGTGACATGCGCAGTGTTCTATCCATTATCCCTGGATGATGATGGCCCATTGTGACATGCACCATGTTCTCTCCATTATCCCTGGATGATGATGGCCCATTGTGACATCTGCAGTGTTCTATCCATTATCCATGGATGATGATGGCCCATTGTGACATGCACCATGTTCAATCTATTATTCCTGGATGATGATGGCCCATTGAGATATGTGCAGTGTTCTATTCATTATCCATGGATGATGATGGCCCATTGTGACACGCAAAGTGTTCTATCCCTTATCCCTGGGTGATGATGGCCCATTGTGACATGATTAGTGTTCTATCCATTATCCCTGGATGATGATGGCCCATTGTGACATGCACCATGTTCTCTCCATTATCCCTGGATGATGATGGCCCATTGTGACATGTGCAGTGTTCTATCCATTATCCCTGGATGATGATGGCCCATTGTGACATGTGTAGTGTTCTATCCATTATCCATGGATGATGATGGCCCATTGTGACATGCACCATGTTCAATCTATTATCCCTGGATGATGAAGGCCCATTGTGACATGTGCAGTGTTCTATCCATTATCCATGGATGATGATGGCCCATTGTGACACGCACAGTGTTCTATCCCTTATCCCTGGATGATGATGGCCCATTGCGACATGCGCAGTGTTCTATCCATTATCCTTGGATGATGATGGCCCATTGCGACATGCGCAGTGTTCTATCCCTTATCCTTGGTTGATGATGGCCCATTGTAACATGTGCAGTGTTCTATCAATTATCCATGGATGATGATGGCCCATTGTGACACGCACAGTGTTCTATCCCTTATCCCTGGACGATGATGGCCAATTGTGACATGCACCATGTTCTCTCCATTATCTCTGGATGATAATGGCCAATTGTGACATGCACCATGTTCTGTCCATTATCCCTGGATGATGATGGCCCATTGTGACATGCACCATGTTCTCTCCATTATCTCTGGATGATGATGGCCCATTGTGACATGTGCAGTGTTCTATCTATTATCCCTGGATGATGATGGCCCATTGTGACATGCACCATGTTCTATCCATTATCCCTGGATGATGATGGCCCATTGTGACATGCACCATGTTCTATCCATTATCCCTGGATGATGATGGCCCATTGTGACATGCACCATGTTCTATCCATTATCCCTGGATGATGATGGCCCATTGTGACATGTGCAGTGTTCTATCCATTATCCATGGATGATGATGGCCCATTGTGACACGCACCATGTTCTATCCATTATCCCTGGATGATGATGGCCCATTGTGACATGTGCAGTGTTCTATCCATTATCCCTGGATGATGATGGCCCATTGTGACATGTGCAGTGTTCTATCCATTATCCATGGATGATGATGGTCCATTGTGACACGCACAGTGTTTTATCCATTATCCCTGGATGATGATGGCCCATTGTGACATGCGCAGTGTTCTATCCATTATCCTTGAATGATGATGGCCCATTGTGACATGTGCAGTGTTCTATCCATTATCCATGGATGATGATGGCCCATTGTGACATGCACCATGCTCTATACATTATCCCTGGATGATGATGGCCCATTGTGACATGTGCAGTGTTCTATCCATTATCCCTGGATGATGATGGCCCATTGTGACATGCACCATGTTCTCTCCATTATCTCTGGATGTTGATGGCCCATTCTATCCATTATCCCTGGATGATGATGGCCCATTGTGACATGTGCAGTGTTCTATCCATTATCCCTGGATGATGATGGCCCATTGTGACATGTGCAGTGTTCTATCCATTATCCATGGATGATTGATGGCCCATTGTGACACGCACAGTGTTCTATCCATTATCCCTGGATGATGATGGCCCATTGTGACATGCGCAGTGTTCTATCCATTATCCTTGGATGATGATGGCCCATTGTGACATGTGCAGTGTTCTATCCATTATCCATGGATGATGATGGCCCATTGTGACATGCACCATGCTCTATCCATTATCCCTGGATGATGATGGCCCATTATGACATGTGCAGTGTTCTATCCATTATCCATGGATGATGATGGCCCATTGTGACACGCACAGTGTTCTATCCCTTATCCCTGGGTGATGATGGCCCATTGTGACATGCGCAGTGTTCTATCCATTATCCCTGGATGATGATGGCCCATTGTGACATGTGCAGTGTTCTATCCATTATCCCTGGATGATGATGGCCCATTGTGACATGTGCAGTGTTCTATCCATTATCCATGGATGATGATGGCCCATTGTGACATGCACCATGTTCTATCCATTATCCCTGGATGATGATGGCCCATTGTGACATGTGCAGTGTTCTATCCATTATCCATGGATGATGATGGCCCATTGTGACACGCACAGTGTTCTATCCATTATCCCTGGATGATGATGGCCCATTGTGACATGCGCCAGTGTTCTATCCATTATCCCTGGATGATGATGGCCCATTGTGACATGTGCAGTGTTCTATCCATTATCCATGGATGATGATGGCCCATTGTGACATGCGCAGTGTTCTATCCATGATCCTTGGATGATGATGGCCCATTGTGACATGCGCAGTGTTCTATCCATGATCCTTGGATGATGATGGCCCATTGTGACATGTGCAGTGTTCTATCCATTATCCATGGATGATGATGGCACATTGTGACATGTGCAGTGTTCTATCCATTATCCATGGATGATGATGGCCCATTGTGACACGCACAGCGTTCTATCGCTTAACCCTGGGTGATGATGGCCCATTGTGACATGCGCAGTGTTCTATCCATTATCCCTGGATGATGATGGCCCATTGTGACATGCACCATGTTCTCTCCGTTATCCCTGGATGATGATGGCCCATTGTGACATGTGCAGTGTTCTATCCATTATCGCTGGATGATGATAGCCCATTGTGACATCTGCAGTGTTCTATCCATTATCCATGGATGATGATGGCCCATTGTGACATGCACCATGTTCAATCTATTATCCCTGGATGATGATGGCCCATTGTGACATGATTAGTGTTATATCCATTATCCCTGGATGATGATGGCCCATTGTGACATGCACCATGTTCTCTCCATTATCCCTGGATGATGATGGCCCATTGTGACATGTGCAGTGTTCTATCCATTATCCCTGGATGATGATGGCCCATTGTGACATGTGTAGTGTTCTATCCATTATCCATGGATGATGATGGCCCATTGTGACATGCACCATGTTCAATCTATTATCCCTGGATGATGAAGGCCCATTGTGACATGTGCAGTGTTCTATCCATTATCCATGGATGATGATGGCCCATTGTGACACGCACAGTGTTCTATCCCTTATCCCTGGATGATGATGGCCCATTGCGACATGCGCAGTGTTCTATCCATTATCCATTGATGATGATGGCCCATTGTGACAAGCACCATGTTCTATCCCTTATCCTTGGTTGATGATGGCCCATTGTGACATGTGCAGTGTTCTATCAATTATCCATGGATGATGATGGCCCATTGTGACACGCACAGTGTTCTATCCCTTATCCCTGGACGATGATGGCCAATTGTGACATGCACCATGTTCTCTCCATTATCCATGGATGATGATGGCCCATTGTGACATGCACCATGTTCTGTCCATTATCCCTGAATGATGATGGCCCATTGTGACATGCACCATGTTCTCTCCATTATCTCTGGATGTTGATGGCCCATTGTGACATGTGCAGTGTTCTATCTATTATCCCTGGATGATGATGGCCCATTGTGACATGCACCATGTTCTATCCATTATCCCTGGATGATGATGGCCCATTGTGACACGCACCATGTTCTATCCATTATCCCTGGATGATGATGGCCCATTGTGACATGTGCAGTGTTCTATCCATTATCCCTGGATGATGATGGCCCATTGGGACATGTGCAGTGTTCTATCCATTATCCATGGATGATGATGGTCCATTGTGACACGCACAGTGTTTTATCCATTATCCCTGGATGATGATGGCCCATTGTGACATGCGCAGTGTTCTATCCATTATCCTTGAATGATGATGGCCCATTGTGACATGTGCAGTGTTCTATCCATTATCCATGGATGATGATGGCCCATTGTGATATGCACCATGCTCTATACATTATCCCTGGATGATGATGGCCCATTGTAACATGCACAGTGTTCTATCCCTTATCCCTGGATGATGATGGCCCAATGTGACATGCACAGTGTTCTATCCATTTTCCCTGGATGATGATGGCCCATTGTGACATGCACTATGTTCTCTACATTATCCCTGGATGATGATGGCCCATTGTGACATGTGCAGTGTTATATCCATTATCCCTGGATGATGATGGCCAATTGTGACATGCACCATGTTCTATCCATTATCCCTGGATGATGATCGCACATTGTGACATGCACCATGTTCTCTCCATTATCTCTGGATGTTGATGGCCCATTCTATCCATTATCCCTGGATGATGATGGCCCATTGTGACATGTGCAGTGTTCTATCCATTATCCCTGGATGATGATGGCCCATTGTGACATGTGCAGTTTTCTATCCATTATCCATGGATATTGATGGTCCATTGTGACACGCACAGTGTTTTATCCATTATCCCTGGATGATGATGGCCCATTGTGACATGCGCAGTGTTCTATCCATTATCCTTGGATGATGATGGCCCATTGTGACATGTGCTGTGTTCTATCCATTATCCATGGATGATGATGGCCCATTGTGACATGCACCATGCTCTATCCATTATCCCTGGATGATGATGGCCCATTATAACATGTGCAGTGTTCTATCCATTATCCATGGATGATGATGGCCCATTGTGACACGCACAGTGTTCTATCCCTTATTCCTTGGTGATGATGGTCCATTGTGACACGCACAGTGTTTTATCCATTATCCCTGGATGATGATGGCCCATTGTGACATGCGCAGTGTTCTATCCATTATCCTTGGATGATGATGGCCCATTGTGACATGTGCTGTGTTCTATCCCTTATCCATGGATGATGATGGCCCATTGTGACATGCACCATGCTCTATCCATTATCCCTGGATGATGATGTCCCATTATAACATGTGCAGTGTTCTATCCATTATCCATGGATGATGATGGCCCATTGTGACATGCACCAGTGTTCTCTCCATTATCCCTGGATGATGATGGCCCATTGTGACATGTGCAGTGTTCTATCCATTATCCCTGGATGATGATGGCCCATTGTGACATGTGCAGTGTTCTATCCATTATCCATGGATGATGATGGCCCATTGTGACATGCACCATGTTCAATCTATTATCCCTGGATAATGATGGCCCATTGTGACATGTGCAGTGTTCTATCCATTATCCATGGATGATGATGGCCCATTGTGACACGCACAGTGTTCTCATCCCTTATCCCTGGATGATGATGGCACATTGTGACATGCGCCATGTTCTATCCATTATCCCTGGATGATGATGGCCCATTGTGACATGTGCAGTGTTCTATCCATTATCCATGGATGATGATGGCCCATTGTGACACGAACAGTGTTCTATCCATTATCCCTGGATGATGATGGCCCATTGTGACATGCGCAGTGTTCTATCCATTATCCTTGGATGATGATGGCCCATTGTGACACGCACAGTGTTCTATCCATTATCCCTGGATGATGATGACCCAGTATGACATGCACCATGTTCTATCCATTATCCATGGATGATGATGGCCCATTGTGACATGTGCAGTGTTCTATCCATTATCCATGGATGATGATGGACCATTGTGACACGCACAGTGTTCTATCCATTATCACTGGATGATGATGGCCCATTGTGACATGCACCAGTGTTCTATCCATTATCCCTGGATGATGATGGCCCATTGTGACATGCACCATGTTCTATCCATTATCCCTGGATGATGATGGCCCATTGTGACACGCACCATGTTCTATCCATTATCCCTGGATGATGATGGCCCATTGTGACATGTGCAGTGTTCTATCCATTATCCCTGGATGATGATGGCCCATTGTGACATGTGCAGTGTTCTATCCATTATCCATGGATGATGATGGTCCATTGTGACACGCACAGTGTTTTATCCATTATCCCTGGATGATGATGGCCCATTGTGACATGCGCAGTGTTCTATCCATTATCCTTGAATGATGATGACCCATGGTGACATGTGCAGTGTTCTATCCATTATCCATGGATGATGATGGCCCATTGTGACATGCGCCATGCTCTATACATTATCCCTGGATGATGATGGCCCGTTGTAACATGTGCAGTGTTCTATCCATTATCCATGGATGATGATGGCCCTTGTGACACGCACAGTGTTCTATCCCTTATCCCTGGGTGATGATGGCCCATTGTGACATGCGCAGTGTTCTATCCATTATCCCTGGATGATGATGGCCCATTGTGACATGCACCATGTTCTCTCCATTATCCCTGGATGATGATGGCCCATTGTGACATGTGCAGTGTTCTATCCATTATCCCTGGATGATGATGGCCCATTGTGACATGTGTAGTGTTCTATCCATTATCCATGGATGATGATGGCCCATTGTGACATGCACCATGTTCAATCTATTATCCCTGGATGATGATGGCCCATTGTGACATGTGCAGTGTTCTATCCATTATCCATGGATGATGATGGCCCATTGTGACACGCACAGTGTTCTATCCCTTATCCCTGGATGATGATGGCCCATTGTGACATGCGCAGTGTTCTATCCATTATCCTTGGATGATGATGGCCCATTGTGACATGTGCAGTGTTCTATCCATTATCCATGGATGATGATGGCCCATTGTGACACGCACAGTGTTCTATCCATTATCCCTGGATGATGATGGCCAATTGTGACATGCACCATGTTCTATCCCTTATCCCTGGATGATGATGGCCAATTGTGACATGCACCATGCTCTATCCATTATCCCTGGATGATGATGTCCCATTGTCACATGCATCATGTTCTCTCCATTATCCCTGGATGTTGATGGCCCATTCTATCCATTATCCCTGGATGATGATGGCCCATTGTGACATGTGCAGTGTTCTATCCATTATCCCTGGATGATGATGGCCCATTGTGACATGTGCAGTGTTCTATCCATTATCCATGGATGATGATGGTCAATTGTGACACGCACAGTGTTTTATCCATTATCCCTGGATGATGATGGCCCATTGTGACATGCGCAGTGTTCTATCCATTATCCTTGGATGATGATGGCCCATTGTGACATGTGCAGTGTTCTATCCATTATCCATGGATGATGATGGCCCATTGTGACATGCACCATGCTCTATCCATTATCCCTGGATGACGATGGCCCATTGTAACATGTGCAGTGTTCTATCCATTATCCATGGATGATGATGGCCCATTGTGACACGCACAGTGTTCTATCCCTTATCCCTGGGTGATGATGGCCCATTGTGACATGCGCAGTGTTCTATCCATTATCCCTGGATGATGATGGCCCATTGTGACATGCACCATGTTCTCTCCATTATCCCTGGATGATGATGGCCCATTGTGACATGTGCAGTGTTCTATCCATTATCCCTGGATGATGATAGCCCATTGTGACATGTGCAGTGTTCTATCCATTATCCATGGATGATGATGGCCCATTGTGACACGCACAGTGTTCTATCCATTATCCATGGATGATGATGGCCCATTGTGACATGTGCAGTGTTCTATCCATTATCCATGGATGATGATGGCCCATTGTGAAACGCACAGTGTTCTATCCCTTATCCCTGGGTGATGATGGCCCATTGTGACATGCGTAGTGTTCTATCCATTATCCCTGGATGATGATGGCCCATTGTGACATGTGCAGTGTTCTATCCATTATCCATGGATGATGATGGCCCATTGTGACATGCGCAGTGTTCTATCCCTTATCCCTGGATGATTATGGCCCATTGTGACACGCACAGTGTTCTATCCATTATCCTTGGATGATGATGGCCCATTGTGACATGTGCAGTGTTCTATCCATTATACATGGATGACGATGGCCCATTGTGACACGCACAGTGTTCAATCCCTTATCCCTGGATGATGATGGCCTATTGTGACATGCACCATGTTCTATCCCTTATCCCTGGATGATGATGGCCCATTGTGACATGCACCATGTTCTCTCCATTATCCCTGGATGTTGATGGCCCATTGTGACATGTGCAGTGTTCCATCCATTATCCATGGATGATGATGGCCCATTGTGACGCGCACAGTGTTCTATCCCTTATCCCTGGATGATGATGGCCAATTGTGACATGCACCTTGTTCTATCCATTATCCCTGGATGTTGATGGCCCATTCTATCCATTATCCCTGGATGATGATGGCCCATTGTGACATGTGCAGTGTTCTATCCATTATCCCTCGATGTTGATGGCCCATTGTGACATGTGAGTGTTCTATCCAATATCCATGGATGATGATGGTCCATTGTGACACGCACAGTGTTTTATCCATTATCCCTGGATGATGATGGCCCATTGTGACATGCACCATGCTCTATCCATTATCCCTGGATGACGATGGCCCATTGTTACATGTGCAGTGTTCTATCCATTATCCATGGATGATGATAGCCCATTGTGACACGCACAGTGTTCTATCCCTTATCCCTGGGTGATGATGGCCCATTGTGACATGAGCAGTGTTCTATCCATTATCCCTGGATGATGATGGCCCATTGTGACATGCACCATGTTCTCTCCATTACCCCTGGATGATGATGGCCCATTGTGACATGTGCAGTGTTCTACCCATTATCCCTGGATGATGATAGCCCATTGTGTCATGTGCAGTGTTCTATCCATTATCCATGGATGATGATGGCCCATTGTGACATGCACAATGTTCAATCTATTATACCTGGATGATGATGGCCCATTGTGACATGTGCAGTGTTCTATTCATTATCCATGGATGATGATGGCCCATTGTGACACGCACAGTGTTCTATCCCTTATCCCTGGGTGATGATGGCCCATTGTGACATGCATAGTGTTCTATCCATTATCCCTGGATGATGATGGCCCATTGTGACATGTGTAGTGTTCTATCCATTATCCATGGATGATGATGGCCCATTGTGACACGCACAGTGTTCTATCCCTTATCCCTGGATGATGATGGCCCATTGTAACATGTGCAGTGTTCTATCCCTTATCCCTGGGTGAAGATGGCCCATTGTGACATGTGTAGTGTTCTATCCATTATCCATGGATGATGATGGCCCATTGTGACATGCACCATGTTCAATCTATTATCCCTGGATGATGATGGCCCATTGTGACATGCGCAGTGTTCTATCCATTATCCTTGGATGATGATGGCCCATTGTGACATGTGCAGTGTTCTATCCATTATCCATGGATGATGATGGCCCATTGTGACACGCACAGTGTTCAATCCCTTATCCCTGGATGATGATGGCCAATTGTGACATGCACCATGTTCTATCCATTATCTCTGGATGATGATGGCCCATGGTGACATGCACCATGTTCTATCCATTATCCATGGATGATGATCGGCCATTGTGACATGTGCAGTGTTCTATCCATTATCCCTGGATGATGATGGCCCATTGTGACATGTGCAGTGTTCTATCCATTATCCATGGATGATGATGGCCCATTGTGACACGCACAGTGTTCTATCCCTTATCCCTGGATGATGATGGCCCATTGTTACATGCACCATGTTCTATCCATTACGGAGTGGCCTTTCTGATATCCATGATGATGATGACCTAGTATGACATGCTCCATGTTCTATCCATTATCCCTGGATGATGATGACCCAGTATGACATGCACCGTGTTCTATCCATTATCCCTGGATAATAAAGGCCCAGTATGACATGCACAGTGTTCTATCCATTATCACTGGATGATGATGGCCCAGTATGACATGCACCATGTTCTATCCATTATCACTGGATGATGATGGCCCAATGTGACATGCAACATGTTCTATCCATTATCACTGGATGATGATGGCCCAGTATGACATGCACAGTGTTCTATCCGTTATCACTGGATGATGATGGCCCAGTATGACATGCACCATGTTCTATCCATTATCACTGGATGATGATGGCCCAATATGACATGCACAGTGTTCTATCCATTATCACTGGATGATGATGGCCCAGTATGACATGCACCATGTTCTATCCATTATCACTGGATGATGATGACCCAGTATGACATGCACCGTGTTCTATACATTATTACTGGATGATGATGGCCCATTGTGACATGAACCATGTTCTATTCATTATCCCTAGATGATGCTGGATCATTGTGACATGCACCATGTTCTATCCATTATCCCTGGATGATGATGGCCCATTGTGACATGTGCAGTGTTCTATCCATTATCCATGGATGATGATGGCCCATTGTGACATGTGCAGTGTTCTATCCATTATACTTAGATGCTGATGTCCAATTGTGACATGTGCAGTGTTCTATCCATTATCCCTGAATGATGATGGCCCATTGTGACATGTGCAGTGTTCTATCCATTATCCATGGATGATGATGGCCCATTGTGACATGCACCATGTTCTATCCATTATCCCTGGATGATGATGGCCCATTGTGACATGCACCATGTTCTCTCCATTATCCCTGGATGATGATGGCCCATTGTGACATTTGCAGTGTTCAATCCATTATCCGTGGATGATGAAGTCCCATTGTGACATGTGCAGTGTTCTATCCATTATCCATGGATGATGATGGCCCATTGTGACATGCACCATGTTCAATCTATTATCCCTGGATGATGATGGCTCATTGTGACATATGCAGTGTTCTATCCATTATCCATGGATGATGATGGCCCATTGTGACAGGAACAGTGTTCTATCCCTTATCCCTGGATGATGATGGCCCATTGTGACATGCACCATGTTCTATCCATTATCCATGGATGATGATGGCCCATTGTGACATGTGCAGTGTTCTATCCATTATCCATGGATGATGAAGGCCCATTGTGACACGCACAGTATTCTATCCCTTATCCCTGGATGATGATGGCCCATTGTGACATGCGCAGTGTTCTATCCATTATCCTTGGATGATGATGGCCCATTGTGACACGCACAGTGTTCTATCCATTATCCCTGGATGATGATGACCCAGTATGACATGCACCAGTGTTCTATCCCTTATCCCTAGATGATGATGGCCCATTGTGACATGTGCAGTGTTCTATCCATTATCCCTGGATGATGATGGCCCATTGTGACATGCACAGTGTTCTATCCATTATCCTTGGATGATGATGGCCCATTGTGACATGCACCATGTTCTATCCATTATCCCTGGATGATGATCGCACATTGTGACATGCACCATGTTCTCTCCATTATCTCTGGATGTTGATGGCCCATTCTATCCATTATCCCTGGATGATGATGGCCCATTGTGACATGTGCAGTGTTTTATCCATTATCCCTGGATGATGATGGCCCATTGTGACATGTGCTGTGTTCTATCCATTATCCATGGATGATGATGGCCCATTGTGACACGCACAGTGTTCTATCCCTTTATCCCTGGACGATGATGGCCAATTGTGACATGCACCATGTTCTCTCCATTATCTCTGGATGATAATGGCCCATTGTGACATGCACCATGTTCTGTCCATTATCCCTGAATGATGATGGCCCATTGTGACATGCACCATGTTCTCTCCATTATCTCTGGATGTTGATGGCCCATTGTGACACGCACAGTGTTCTATCCTTTATCCCTGGACGATGATGGCCCATTGTGACATGCACCATGTTCTCTCCATTATCCATGGATGATGATGGCCCATTGTGACATGCACCATGTTCTGTCCATTATCCCTGAATGATGATGGCCCATTGTGACATGCACCATGTTCTCTCCATTATCTCTGGATGTTGATGGCCCATTGTGACATGTGCAGTGTTCTATCTATTATCCCTGGATGATGATGGCCCATTGTGACATGCACCATGTTCTATCCATTATCCCTGGATGATGATGGCCCATTGTGACACGCACCATGTTCTATCCATTATCCCTGGATGATGATGGCCCATTGTGACATGTGCAGTGTTCTATCCATTATCCCTGGATGATGATGGCCCATTGTGACATGTGCAGTGTTCTATCCATTATCCATGGATGATGATGGTCCATTGTGACACGCACAGTGTTTTATCCATTATCCCTGGATGATGATGGCCCATTGTGACATGCGCAGTGTTCTATCCATTATCCTTGAATGATGATGGCCCATTGTGACATGTGCAGTGTTCTATCCATTATCCATGGATGATGATGGCCCATTGTGATATGCACCATGCTCTATACATTATCCCTGGATGATGATGGCCCATTGTGACATGCGCAGTGTTCTATCCATTATCCATGGATGATGATGGCCCATTGTGACACGCACAGTGTTCTATCCCTTATCCCTGGATGATGATGGCCCATTGTGACATGTGCAGTGTTCTATCCATTATCCCTGGATGATGATGGCCCATTGTGACATGCACAGTGTTCTATCCCTTATCCCTGGATGATGATGGCCCATTGTGACATGTGCAGTGTTCTATCCATTATCCCTGGATGATGATGGCCCATTGTGACATGCGCAGTGTTCTATCCATTATCCATGGATGATGATGGCCCATTGTGACATGCACCATGTTCTATCCATTATCCCTGGATGATGATGGCCCATTGTGACATGTGCAGTGTTCTATCCATTATCCCTGGATGATGATGGCCCATTGTGACACGCACAGTGTTCTATCCATTATCCCTGGATGATGATGGCCCATTGTGACATGCACCAGTGTTCTATCCATTATCCCTGGATGATGATGGCCCATTGTGACATGTGCAGTGTTCTATCCATTATCCATGGATGATGATGGCCCATTGTGACATGCACAGTGTTCTATCCATTATCCCTGGATGATGATGGCCCATTGTGACATGCGCAGTGTTCTATCCATTATCCCTGGATGATGATGGCCCATTGTGACATGTGCAGTGTTCTATCCATTATCCATGGATGATGATGGCCCATTGTGACATGCACAGTGTTCTATCCATTATCCCTGGATGATGATGGCCCATTGTGACATGTGCAGTGTTCTATCCATTATCCATGGATGATGATGGCCCATTGTGACATGCGCAGTGTTCTATCCATTATCCCTGGATGATGATGGCCCATTGTGACATGCACCATGTTCTATCCATTATCCATGGATGATGATGGCCCATTGTGACATGCACCAGTGTTCTATCCATTATCCCTGGATGATGATGGCCCATTGTGACATGCGCAGTGTTCTATCCATTATCCATGGATGATGATGGCCCATTGTGACATGCACAGTGTTCTATCCATTATCCCTGGATGATGATGGCCCATTGTGACATGCGCAGTGTTCTATCCATTATCCCTGGATGATGATGGCCCATTGTGACATGCGCAGTGTTCTATCCATTATCCATGGATGATGATGGCCCATTGTGACACGCACAGTGTTCTATCCATTATCCCTGGATGATGATGGCCCATTGTGACATGTGCAGTGTTCTATCCATTATCCCTGGATGATGATGGCCCATTGTGACACGCACAGTGTTCTATCCATTATCCCTGGATGATGATGGCCCATTGTGACATGCACCATGTTCTATCCATTATCCTTGGATGATGATGGCCCATTGTGACATGTGCAGTGTTCTATCCATTATCCCTGGATGATGATGGCCCATTGTGACATGCGCAGTGTTCTATCCATTATCCCTGGATGATGATGGCCCATTGTGACATGCGCAGTGTTCTATCCATTATCCCTGGATGATGATGGCCCATTGTGACATGCGCAGTGTTCTATCCATTATCCCTGGATGATGATGGCCCATTGTGACACGCACAGTGTTCTATCCATTATCCCTGGATGATGATGGCCCATTGTGACATGCACCATGTTCTATCCATTATCCCTGGATGATGATGGCCCATTGTGACATGCACAGTGTTCTATCCATTATCCCTGGATGATGATGGCCCATTGTGACATGCACCAGTGTTCTATCCATTATCCCTGGATGATGATGGCCCATTGTGACATGTGCAGTGTTCTATCCATTATCCATGGATGATGATGGCCCATTGTGACACGCACAGTGTTCTATCCATTATCCCTGGATGATGATGGCCCATTGTGACATGTGCAGTGTTCTATCCATTATCCCTGGATGATGATGGCCCATTGTGACATGTGCAGTGTTCTATCCATTATCCATGGATGATGATGGCCCATTGTGACATGCACAGTGTTCTATCCATTATCCCTGGATGATGATGGCCCATTGTGACATGTGCAGTGTTCTATCCATTATCCATGGATGATGATGGCCCATTGTGACACGCACAGTGTTCTATCCATTATCCATGGATGATGATGGCCCATTGTGACATGTGCAGTGTTCTATCCATTATCCCTGGATGATGATGGCCCATTGTGACATGTGCAGTGTTCTAATCCATTATCCATGGATGATGATGGCCCATTGTGACATGCACAGTGTTCTATCCATTATCCCTGGATGATGATGGCCCATTGTGACATGCGCAGTGTTCTATCCATTATCCTTGGATGATGATGGCCCATTGTGACATGTGCAGTGTTCTATCCATTATCCATGGATGATGATGGCCCATTGTGACATGCACCATGTTCTATCCATTATCCCTGGATGATGATGGCCCATTGTGACATGCGCAGTGTTCAATCCATTATCCATGGATGATGATGGCCCATTGTGACATGCGCAGTGTTCTATCCATTATCCCTGGATGATGATGGCCCATTGTGACACGCACAGTGTTCTATCCATTATCCCTGGATGATGATGGCCCATTAGTGACATGCACCATGTTCTATCCATTATCCCTGGATGATGATGGCCCATTGTGACATGTGCAGTGTTCTATCCATTATCCATGGATGATGATGGCCCATTGTGACACGCACAGTGTTCTATCCATTATCCCTGGATGATGATGGCCCATTGTGACATGTGCATTGTTCTATCCATTATCCCTGGATGATGATGGCCCATTGTGACACGCACAGTGTTCTATCCATTATCCCTGGATGATGATGGCCCATTGTGACATGCACCATGTTCTATCCCTTATCCTTGGATGATGATGGCCCAATGTGACACGCACAGTGTTCTATCCCTTATCCCTAGATGATAATGGCCCATTGTGACACGCACAGTGTTCATTCCCTTATCCCTGGATGATGATGGCCCATTGTGACATGCGCAGTGTTCTATCCATTATCCTTGGATGATGATGGCCCATTGTGACACGCACAGTGTTCATTCCCTTATCCCTGGATGATGATGGCCCATTGTGACATGCGCAGTGTTCTATCCATTATCCTTGGATGATGATGGCCCATTGTGACATGCGCAGTGTTCTATCCATTATCCATGGATGATGATGGCCCATTGTGACATGCACAATGTTCTCTCCATTATCCCTGGATGTTGATTGCCCATTCGATCCATTATCCCTGGATGATGATGGCCCATTGTGACATGTGCAGTGTTCTATCCATTATCCCTGGATGATGATGGCCCATTGTGACATGTGCAGTGTTCTATTCATTATCCATGGATGATGATGGCCCATTGTGACATGCACAGTGTTTTATCCATTATCCCTGGATGATGATGGCCCATTGTGACATGCGCAGTGTTCTATCCATTATCCTTGGATGATGATGGCCCATTGTGACATGTGCAGTGTTCTATCCATTATCCATGGATGATGATGGCCCATTGTGACATGCACCATGCTCTATCCCTTATCCCTGGATGATGATGGCCCATTGTGACATGCGCAGTGTTCTATCCATTATCCTTGGATGATGATGATGGCCTATTGTGACATGTGCAGTGTTCTATTCATTATCCATGGATGATGATGGCCCATTGTGACATGCACCATGTTCTATCCATTATCCCTGGATGATGATGGCCCATTGTAACAAGAACAGTGTTCTATCCATTATCCATGGATGATGATGGCCCATTGTGACATGCACCATGTTCTATCCATTATCCCTGGATGATGATGGCCCATTGTGACATGCACCATGTTCTATCCATTATCCCTGGATGATGATGGCCCATTGTGACACGCACAGTGTTCTATCCCTTATCCTTGGATGATGATGGCCCATTGTGACATGCGCAGTGTTCTATCCAATATCCTTGGATGATGAAGGCCCATTGTGACATGCGCAGTGTTCTATCCATTATCCCTGGATGATGATGGCCCATTGTGACATGCGCAGTGTTCTATCCATTATCCTTGGATGATGAAGGCCCATTGTGACACGCACAGTGTTCTATCCATTATCCCTGGATGATGATGGCCCATTGTGACATGTGCAGTGTTCTATCCATTATCCCTGGATGATGATGGCCCATTGTGACACGCACAGTGTTCTATCCCTTATCCCTGGATGATGATCACCCATTGTGACATGCACCATGTTCTATCCCTTATCCTTGGATGATGATGGCCCATTGTGACATGTGCAGTGTTCTATCCATTATCCCTGGATGATGATGGCCCATTGTGACATGCGCAGTGTTCTATCCATTATCCCTGGATGATGATGGCCCATTGTGACATGTGCAGTGTTCTATCCATTATCCATGGATGATGATGGCCCATTGTGACATGTGCAGTGTTCTATTCATTATCCATGGATGATGATGGCCCATTGTGACACGCACAGTGTTCTATCCCTTATCCCTGGATGATGATGGCCAATTGTGACATGCACCATGTTGTATCCATTATCTCTGGATGATGATGGCAAATTGTGACATGCACAATGTTCTCTCCATTATCCCTGGATGTTGATGGCCCATTGTGACATGCACCATGTTCTATACATTATCCCTGGATGATGATGACCCAGTATGACATGCACCATGTTCTATCCCTTATCCTCCGATGATGATGGCCCATTGTGACATGTGCAGTGTTCTATCCATTATCCATGGATGATGATGGCCCATTGTGACACGCACAGTGTTCTATCCCTTATCCCTGGATGATGATGGACCATTGTGACATGTGCAGTGTTCTATCCATTATCCCTGGATGATGATGGCCCATTGTGACATGTGCAGTGTTCTATCCATTATCCATGGATGAGGATGGCCCATTGTGACACGCACAGTGTTCAATCTATTATCCCTGGATGATGATGGCCCATTGTGACATGTGCAGTGTTCTATCCATTATCCATGGATGATGATGGCCCATTGTGACACGCACAGTGTTCTATCCATTATCCATGGATGATGATGGCCCATTGTGACATGTGCAGTGTTCTATACATTATCCCTGGATGATGATGGCCCATTGTGACATGTGCAGTGTTCTAATCATTATCCATGGATGATGATGGTCCATTGTGACACGCACAGTGTTTTATCCATTATCCCTGGATAATGATGGCCCATTGTGACATGCGCAGTGTTCTATCCATTATCCTTGGATGATGATGGCCCATTGTGACATGTGCAGTGTTCTATCCATTATTCATGGATGATGATGGCCCATTGTGACATGCACCATGCTCTATCCCTTATCCCTGGATGATGATGGCCCATTGTGACATGCGCAGTGTTCAATCCCTTATCCCTGGATGATGATGGCCCATTGTGACATGCGCAGTGTTCTATCCATTATCCTTGGATGATGATGGCCCATTGTGACACGCACAGTGTTCTATCCATTATCCCTGGATGATGATGACCCAGTAGGACATGAACCATGTTCTATCCCTTATCCTCCGATGATGATGGCCCATTGTGACATGTGCAGTGTTCTATCCATTATCCATGGATGATGATGGCCCATTGTGACACGCACAGTGTTCTATCCATTATCCCTGGATGATGATGGCCCATTGTGACTTGTGCATTGTTCTATCCATTATCCCTGGATGATGATGGCCCATTGTGACACGCACAGTGTTCTATCCCTTATCCCTGGATGATGATCGCCCATTGTGACATGCACCATGTTCTATCCCTTATCCTTGGATGATGATGGCCCAATGTGACACGCACAGTGTTCTATCCCTTATCCCTGGATGATAATGGCCCATTGTGACACGCACAGTGTTCATTCCCTTATCCCTGGATGATGATGGCCCATTGTGACATGCGCAGTGTTCTATCCATTATCCTTGGATGATGATGGCCCATTGTGACACGCAAAGTGTTCTATCCCTTATCCCTGGATGATGATGGCCCATTGTGACATGCGCAGTGTTCTATCCATTATCCCTGGATGATGATGGCCCATTGTGACATGCACCAGTGTTCTATCCATTATCCATGGATGATGATGGCCCATTGTGACATGCACAATGTTCTCTCCATTATCCCTGGATGTTGATTGCCCATTCGATCCATTATCCCTGGATGATGATGGCCCATTGTGACATGTGCAGTGTTCTATACATTATCCCTGGATGATGATGGCCCATTGTGACATGTGCAGTGTTCTATTCATTATCCATGGATGATGATGGTCCATTGTGACATGCACAGTGTTTTATCCATTATCCCTGGATGATGATGGCCCATTGTGACATGCGCAGTGTTCTATCCATTATCCTTGGATGATGATGGCCCATTGTGACATGTGCAGAGTTCTATCCATTATTCATGGATGATGATGGCCCATTGTGACATGCACCATGCTCTATCCCTTATCCCTGGATGATGATGGCCCATTGTGACATGCGCAGTGTTCGATCCATTATCCTTGGATGATGATGGCCTATTGTGACATGTGCAGTGTTCTATTCATTATCCATGGATGATGATGGCCCATTGTGACATGCACCATGCTTTATCCATTATCCCTGGATGATGATGGCCCATTGTAACAAGTACAGTGTTCTATCCATTATCCATGGATGATGATGGCCCATTGTGACACGCACAGTGTTCTATCCATTATCCCTGGATGATGATGGCCCATTGTGACATGCGCAGTGTTCTATCCATTATCCTTGGATGATGAAGGCCCATTGTGACACGCACAGTGTTCTATCCATTATCCCTGGATGATGATGGCCCATTGTGACATGTGCAGTGTTCTATCCATTATCCATGGATGATGATGGCCCATTGTGACACGCACAGTGTTCTATC
>JAKVIS010002287.1:0-24386 GCA_033119425.1 Bufotes viridis | reverse complement strand
ATTTCTCTATAACACCCATATCATTTATTATATAATGGGCCTTACATTTGGATCTGTGCAAGTTGCAGTCTTTCTAGGGCCCATGAAATCAATCCTTTCCACTCCATATCCTCAGATTTGGATTCATTTGTTTGTGAAACCCATCCTGAATCAGACATGAAGTTAAAAAACAGATGTTTAATGAACAAATGGAGCTATTACAAAGAATAGTAGTTGCCCCTAAAACCACCGTGGACTCAACTGGAAAATGGATTATAGAAGGAAATGACAGAAAGCCTTGGGCTACGATGAGGACTCTTTTATGTTATTTACTATAGTTGTAGTAATCATAATGATTATTTGCGAATTGCGGATGAACTGCATAAGATACACATATATAGAGCTCTCCTGCATTACCACCATGTAAAAGTTCTTGAATGTTGCATCAGAAATAGGGTGCACTGTGTATATTATACATGGTTCATGGTCATGATGTGTTCTGGATTTTGCAGAAAAAGTGCAAGTACTGATAAGACTGTTAATATGTCTCATAAGAACAGAAAGTACTTATGCATTTTAAGGGGGTTTTCTCACAAAGACAAAGGGGGTCATTTATATTAGGCATATTTTGGGCCCAGATTACAGCACAGAGGTCCTTTGTGCAACAATCTGCAACTTTTCCCTGCTCGCGCCAGGTCTAAAAAAGTTGGTATGGCGTGGAATGGGATGGGTCGGCAGGCCCATCTCATTTCATTTTCTATGCCTGTTTTAGGGTCCATTCACACGTCCGTGTGTGTTTTGCGGATCCACGGATCCGCAAAACACGGACATCGGCGATGTGCGTTCTGCAATTTGCGGACCGCACATCGCCGGCGCTCTCATAGAAAATGTCTTTTCTTGTCCGCAATTGCGGACAAGAATAGGACATGTTCTATTTTTTTCGGGAACGCGATTGCGGACCCGGAAGTGCGGATCCGCAATTGCGGACCCGGCTGGGACATCATCTGTCCCCATTGAAACTAATGGGTCCGCAATTCCGTTCCGCAAAATGCGGAACAGAATTGCGGACGTGTGAATGGACCCTCAGGCATAGAAAATGGTCTAAATGTAAAACAGCTAGGAAGCGGTCTTACATTTAGAAGTGGCTGGCGCCTCTACATAACTTCGGCAGATCCACCACCAGCGCAGGGCCTTTTTGAGACCGGAGTCTAAAACGCCGGTCCTTAATAAATGTACTCCAAACTCTTTGTATGGCCAATCTGCCCCTACATACAGGATTATTGTGTCTACCTTTGTCTTCACATACTCTAGATGACATTGAGAAACTGATGGTAACTGGTAAATGGACTGCAAAGTTCTGAGGGGCTAGAAAAAGAGAAAAAAGCAAATTATCATTCTAAATGCGTGTACAAATGAGCATTATATGAAAAGAAATTAAACATATTGCTCAGAAATTAAAGCATTCTTGTAAATACGAAGATAAAAGACCTATTCAAGGAGTCAAATTAGATCCCCAGGAGTCTTGGATAACTGGATGATAACCCATTTGACAGCTCTAATCATAAGGAAATTGGTTGTAACTAGGGTTGAGCGAACTTGTATTTTAAGTTCGGCGTCCAAAGTTCGGGTTGGGGTTATCGAAGAATCCAGTTATGGATTCCGATACCACGGACCATAATGAAATTTTGAATCCATAAGGGGATTCTTCGATGAACCCAAACCTTGGACAACACTAAGGACCTGGGGTGACGTCACCGTCATGTGATCAGTGCAGGGGGCGTGGCTCAGTACTAGATTGGATAAGAGGTGATAAAGGGCCTGGTATAATGATCATGTGACATGAGGGGCGGAGCTCCTTTGCTCTGTGTGGAGGAGAAGAAGGAAGTAGAGCAGTGAAGGACGGTTGCGCAAACTTGTTTTTTTAGGTTCAGCGTTCAGGTTCATTGAAGAATCCCCTTATGGATTCCAAATTCCGTTATGGTAGTGGTATCCATAAGCGGATTCTTCGATAACCCGAACTTTGGACGCCGAACTTATAATACAAGTTCGCTCAACCCTAGTTGTAACGCTACTTCCCAGAGACAGATAAAACTAGTGAAGGGCTGTTACAATTTTGACAACTAGACAGAAGAGAACAAGAGACTCTTAAAGAGACTGTTGATTTAAAGGGAATCTGTCACTCTGCTACACTAGTGTATGAGTAGTACTGCAGATATGGAGTTTTTTTATTTTCCTACTAACCCCCCCCCCCCTCTCCCATTCCACTACTATAAGCACTTAGACCCCCTGAGTACTCTCCATTATGTTAGAACAGCACAGCAGTCATGACCATGTATTTCAGTGCAGCTTTGAGTACTGACAGCGGGGGATCGGGGGGTAGTAGAAAAATAAAACATTGTGATCTGGACTTCATATCTTCAGTACTACTCATGTATTACTGTAAATAATAACCAAAAATTGGGGTGACAGACTCACTTTAAACCAACCCATTTCAATCTCCCTAGTACAGCATGCTGAGCTAATAGAATGGGTTCCCATTGTTAGGCAGAGCCAAGAGCCATGCTAGAAAACCACAGGTGTCTACTGAAATCAGTGGATGACCACGAATATTAGTGCACATTTAGCTGTGCTGCCTGTGGTAGAAACATAATGGAATTACAATCCTTTTACACAGGCCGAAATTGGAACCATTTAGTGGGGACAATTGTTCATATGAAGGCTCGTTCCTCATAATTATCCTATGTAAAGGTGTTGCTGATGAATGAGCAAATGCTTGATTGTCAGGTGATCACATTTTTATGCAGTAAAATAGTTTTTTGCCATCAGTGCATCACACTGTGTAAATTGGGATGTGCTACTGACAAACAAGGAATCTGTATAAGGATGAACATTTGTAGTAGCGATCATTCATCCCCATACAGAGCAGATGATTGCTGTATATAAATGCAGCTTTACTGCAGTTGAAGAATTAGGCAATAACCATGAATAACCAGTTCATTTTTGGTCCTTGACCTGTGCATTGCCCTATGTAAATGGGTCCTTAGGGTCCTTTTACACAAGCAAATTGCCTACAAGTGCCAATCAACATTATTGCCACTCACTGACCTGCACTGTTTTTGTGTAAATACAGTAGTTTGTGTGATCATTCCTTCTAAGTTTCCCTCGTGTACACAACCGTTATTTTTTGTTACATCAGACAACTCCCTAAACATGTAGATTCCATACAAAATGAAACATGGTGTAATACACTAGTACTGACAGGTGATAAACGTACATTTGTTTCCTGTAGGCTTCGTGTGGCTAAGTTCTTGTCCCGCTTTATCCTTGCTGCCCTCCAGTAGTGTAGTGTTGGCTTTATTTTTATTATTCTTGATATTGTCTCCACTCTCCAGGTTGGCAGGGGTTTTGCAGTCATTCTCCTCTGCAGCTGATTGTTCACTTGTGTCTGCTGTCTTCTTGGACGGTCAGTGATTGCCACTGCTTTTTTGGGTACACTGCTCCTTCAATAAGCTCCTTCCAACTGTAGTTCAGCACATTCACCACACCTTGAGGGAAAACAATCTCATACCGTGAGAAGAAACGCAATAGCTTCCCAAGCTCATAAAGCAAAGTTGGAGCAACATATTTATAGTCTTCAAATGGGTTCACGAACTGGTCCTCATCATGGACGCCCTGACTGAGCTTCTGGTTATGGGTGTCTCCCTCATTCTTCACAAAGCTAGGTGCGCCAATCTCCGGTAGCACGGTATACTTCTCTTTATGCTGCTTCTCTTCTTTAGGTGATATCACATGCTTCTTTTCAGCTTGAGCAGAAATCCCTTTTTTATTTTTGTTCAGGCTGGTGTAAAACACAAAAAAATATCAGGTATATTTTCTAATAAAGATAGTCCCTGCACTGTGTGCCTTGAGGGGTGCTAGGCAGTTATGAGAACTACAGAAAGGTAAGAATTTTACAATACCTGTTAATGAAACTTGCAAGACGTGGATTGATGTTCAGGTACTTCATATCTGACGGTAATTCCTCAGGCACTTTCTTCATTCTTTTAACTGTCTTTGTTTTTAACTGGAATACAACTCAAGCATTTGAAGATGACGCCCATATATCACTAAGGCTAGGCCTACACGACAAAATGTGTCGCGGCAACAATAAGTCGCCCGACACATAGGGCACAACTGCACTGCAACATGTGTTGCGCGACAATTTTTACAATGATAATCTATGGTGTCGCACTGCGACATGTGAAAAGCTGCGACGCGACAGTCGCAGAAAAATCTATTTTGGATGGTTTTTTCGCGACTGTCGTGTCACAGTCGCATGACGCAGATTGACACCATAGACTATCATTATAAAAATTGTCGTGCGACTAAATGTCATGAGACAAATGTCATTGTGTAGCCCTAGCCTTATACATAATACCACATCATCTAAAGGGCATGTGTCACAAAACATATTCTTCATTTTTCAAACCAGCACCTGGATCTGAATATTGTATTGATTCAGAGCTCTAAATACCTAGCACACACAGATTAAGGCAAATTGACATCATAGAGCCACTGCAGTTTTCAAACCAGCACCTGGATGTGAATAATTTTATAATTGTGTGTAATTAAATTTTTCGCATAGCCACTGAGTTATTCAATAAAATGTATCTGTATAGCGCCACCTGCTGTTTTTTTCTTATTTCTTTGTCCTGCTCACTGAGATGGCCGCACATGCTCAGTTTCATCCTTCATCTGCCTCCTGAGCAGTGATAGGGAGAGCAGAGACAAGCCCCCTAGCTGCAGCAGAAAAGACACTGATGACCTTAGGATAGGTCATCAATAGGAGGCTATGGGGGGTCTAACTCCTGACACCCCCACCAATCAGCTGTTTGAAAAGGCCACAGCACTCGGATGCACACTAAGCACAAGACTGTAGATTGCATAGTAGCTGTGCTTGGTATTGCAGCCCAGATCTATTCACTTGAAAGGGACTGAGCTGCATATAGGCCATGTGATCAATAAACTTGATTTACTGGCCTAGAAGAAGGCCGTGGCCCTCAATGGAGCGTTGCAGCCTCTTCAAACATCTGATCAGTGGGAGTGCTGGGAGTCAGACGCCTACCAATCAGATATCGATGACCTATACTTTACTACCAGAAAACCCCTAAAATTTGAGTCTCATTTATAATTTTTACATCTGGGTATGGCAATGTGTCTTTACTGTTATGATATAATATGTGTATTAGTATAATATGACAAAAAATCTTGTAGGTTTGCATACTTTGAAAGTTTGGAATCCAGTAGTGTGAAATGAAAGAGGGCTATATCATTATTTCTTCCAAGGACGATTATATAGACTCCTAAACAATCCATTTTGGTTATACAGTAAATAAATAAAGAAAGAAACATCTGACATTTAAGTGTATCATTTTCTCATGGGATGAGATAATCCCTCTAAATCCTCATATCAAATACTGCTGACATTGCTGGCAAATCCAGTAAAACACCCCCACTATTTCTGATCAAACAGGTCCTGGCAATTCCAGTAAGTGGTTAGGTAAATCCTAGGAGCCTTTGTCCTAACATGCTTTCTTAGACCCAGTTACAATGTATATGTTAACATATTTGTTGATCTGGTTTAAAGGGGCTAGCTTCACAATATTGATGGCCTATCCCCAGTGCAATTAACTATTGGCCTCTCCCTCCAACTCACCCAATGTGCAATATATTTTAGGCATTTTTAAACCTGATGAGAACACAAGGAACTGATATATAGACAGGTGAGCATGAAACGTACCTGGTCGTAGAAATACAGAGGTCCTGTTTTCAGCATCATGGATGACATTAGATCTACGGCACACTAGAAAATATGTTGAACATTTCATCTTTTTAATGACATGATCCCTAGAAGATTCATAAAATGCGTATTGGCCTGCTACTGCCTAGTTCGAAATTAAATTTTGGAGGGAGACTTTACGCATGCGCAGTATGCATTAGTATTAATATTAAAACTGTGAATCCCAATTACAATTCTGCATTCCTCAACATTAAAATCGTTGGCCCAATGGTCCAGATTTACCATTAGTTAGATGGGGTAGACATCTACACATGGAGTCATCACAGTGGATCAGTTTGTATGATAAATCTGGCACATCTATAGATCTATAGATCGCCTGTGTATAAATTTAAAGGGGTTTTTCAGGATTACAATATTGCTAACCTATCCTCAGGAAAAGTCAATATTGTATCTATTTAAATGGGCAGATGATCGGGCCAATTATTGTGAACGAACTGTTGTATGAATGCTCGTTCCGAATAATTGCCCAGTGCAAATGTGCTGCCGATCCCCCAACAAATGGTGTTTATATGGCACATAAGATTATTGCTCCTTACCCTGTACAAATGGATATGCTGACACCAAACAATAAATCTGTATGGGGATTAATGATCGCAGTAATGACTTTACATCCCCATACACTGGGGCGGAGTGGCAATAGACCCTACAGGGATATTTCCCAGTGGGCCGATGCCCCAGGGGGCCACCCAAGTCCCCATCTTTTCCGCTGACCGGGTACATAATGAGCTATCAGAGGTAATTAACGCTGTGAGAATCGGGTACCCATGTATCCAGCCAGCAACCACACATGCCCTCCTGAATTCAACTGCTGTGGCCACATCTCACCTCCTAAGCCCGCTGCTCCATAGACAACTGGAGGAGGAGGACAGAAGATGGTAGCTATTGATGGTCACCACAGAGGGAAAGCTTTTGGGCAGTATATTGTGCTACATTGTGTTATTTGGTTGTGCTAGGACGATATATTGTGCTGTGGTATTAGTGACCCTGCCTACTTGTGTTGCCCGCCTTCTGTTAATCTGGACCTGCCTACAACACGGGGCCACTTTTAATTTTTTTTTCCCAGGGCCACTTTAAGTTTCCAGTCCGCCCCTGCCTATATAGAAGGGATGATTACTGTATGTGAATGCAACTTTAAAGAGTAGGCAATGATTATCGCCCTGTGTATCAGCCCATGTAAATGAGCCCTAAGGATGTGTTAATCATCAAGCTTGTTGGCTGTTTCCGAAAGCTGCTACCAGATTTATGAATATGTCACTGGCTAAAATAAAGGAACTCGAAATCAGTGAGAAATAGGTAAAGCGATGAATTTCCAAACTTACTCAACTTTTATAATGATCATATTTATACAGTACATAATGTATTATGAAAGGGGGTTACAAAGTGAACTTCATATGTTTGTTTCTCAAGTAGAGGGCATGGCCATACTACATACTCATCAGTTTTACTACATTTCTGATCTGCTAAACCTGAAGAATGCAGGGAATATTTTATAGGATCAAGGAGTGAAGCAAGAAGTAATGTCAACCACAAACAACATGGATCAAAGTTACAGCCATGTTTGAGGCTGGAACCAGAGAGGAGACCACACGTGAAGCATTCTGTTATAGGTATTAGCAACTCTCATAACTATGGCTGATCCATAAATACGGCTGTAAGCAAACATACTATATCTAGAAGCGCATTTATACACTATAATGCAAACACAGAATGCTTCTTGCAGTTCCCCATACTACTTTCCTATACTATCCATGAAGCTTAGCAAACACGACCAGACGTATATAACTTACACCGAGAAGATCAGCTTGTTGGAAGGTTCAGGGTAGGAGCAGTAATGGGTGTGTGGTAGCAGGAGAGCATTTGCTCTCACACGGTGCTTGCCCTGCAGAGTTTGAAGGCTCGTTGCTTGGTTACATACACAATCAAGCTGGTTGTGGATTGAGTTTCTACATTACCTACTGGTTTTTGTGTTTGTGCCTGGTCTCAGATCTCAGAGACTTTCTTCCTGGATAAGAAAAGGAACACATCAGTGAATAAAACTGATCTTGTGTTCATGGGAATATGATAAGACTGTATAAAACATATGTACGGCTAGCCATATGCAAATACTTTGCCAGTCACATGCTATACTATACAAAGTGCCAGCAACAAGTCCCCGTAAGGAGCTTCCATATGAGCTACTTACACGTTGCAGCTCCATCATACATACTACCAGCCACAGGCCCCACCATAAATGCAGGTGCAGCACCCCAGAATAGGCTACTTGCAAAATTGTTTCTTGTTATTTGGTTCTATGTAATATTCTGATGTATTGTACACAAATAGATTTCTATGGATAGGTCAGGATTAACAATCCTGACTCTTCCCCTGTAGGAAGCTAGGAGATGGTCCTAGGACCGCCCCTAGTTTTAGTGTATGAAGCTAGTGTCAGCTGAGAATGAGAGAGGAACTGCATGTGCTCACTCCTTGGATAAACTAGTCCCAGAGAACCACTGTCTCTGAGATATCTGTATCAATAAAGCCATCTCTACTTTACAGCACTCCAGAGTGAGAGGAGGAAGAACTAGAAGGTCCAGAATGCATGGCCGAGCATCGGAGTCAGTCAGTAAGATATTCACTGTTTAAGGCCTTATTCAGACAGTCAGTAATTGGTCAGTGATTTTCATTAGTGATTGTGAGCTAAAACCAAGTACGGGTCAAAACCACGGAACAGGGGCAAATCTTTCCATTATACCTTATCTCTGTGGAGGCTCCCCTCCTGGTTTTGGCTCACAATCACTGATGGAAGTCACTGACCAAACACTGACAATGTGAAAGCAGCCTAAGGCCAATAGAGACTTTACTGCAGAGAGAGGAACATTGCCAGTGGCGTAACTAGAGTTGTATGGGCCCCAGGGCAAACTGTGAATTGGACCCCCCTTCCCCCCGCCTCCACCCCCCAGTCGCACCCTTTGCAACCGCGATCGTTACTCCCCTGCTCCCATCACTACAGAAGTACAGAGTAATACAGCCCCACATACCTCTTACATCCAGTGAAGTCTCCTTTGATGTAGATGTTCTTTTTCCTCATCTTCTCATTTCAGACCACCATTTCTCAGCCATTTTTCATCTCTGTAGTTTGACAAAAAAAAATCTTAGTTTACTCCTTTTCCATCATTCTCCCATCTTTTGGACAAATCATCCTACTACCCCCAATATTGTGCCGCTGTGCTCCCCAATACTATACTGCAGAAACTAATAAACCCCCTGATAATACTAGTACCATACAGAGCCCCCCTTATAAAATATCTCTTCTTTGTGGCCTAAGTAAAAGCCCTCATAGTGCCCCCAATAATGTGCTACACTCTACAACACTTTGACATGGTTTGGCCAGCTTTATCTTAATCCTGTACCCCTCGGTATGGAAATTACAGACAAGTTTAGCAAGAACCATACTACCAGCTTTAGATTCTGCAGAGAGAGAGAGAGAGTATATGGTGAAGGAGTACTACAATCCCATCATTGTTTATATCAATACATTGCTATTGGGAAAGACTTGCACTATGAATTGTTTGGAACTGAGTTTTGATATTGTTGGATGTACTACAATTCCCATTCTGCACTTTAGTAAAGAGAGACTTTGAAGAGAGTCTATTTTCTACAACTGGCCTGGTTACAGACTCCTGCAGCATTTGCCAGCCACAGCACCTACATCTCCTGCCTTGCACCCATACAACAATCATAACACCAAGAGCACCTTAACTACCATCAGGCAAGAGCCCCAATATTAGGGTGTGCCCTGAGGGAAGAAAGGGTGCACCCTCCTATCACTGCCCAGTGGCCGGGAGCACTGGCATGAGGATTGCCACTGTGATTTATGTGAATAACTGATGCAGCAACTACTACTCCCATCCTCTTCCCCGCTCCTTCTGGCATAGGCAACATATTTTTCCATATATATGGCCAATTACAAGCCAGATAAGTGGTGCTTGTTCAATGATCCCACAAGCAAGGTGGTGCCCCTTTGTTTTGGGTTTTGGAGCATGGTATATGATGAGACAGGATCATATTAATACTGGTTGGCATCTCCCCTTGCTGAGATACAGTCTGCCACTCTGGCTTGGCATTCAAAGCTCTTTTAACTTGGACCCATACTACAGCGAAGGTGGTTGTTGGCTTCCGTGCATAGGAGACCTATCGCCCCATCCAGTCCCAGACATTCTTTATGGGGTAGAGATCTGCCGATAAAGCTTTCCAAGGGAGTTGCTCAATACCCTGAAGAGCACATTGTGTAGCTTTGGTAGCGTGTGGGTGGACCTTATCTTTTTGGAACATCCATGTCTCCTATGTAAAAAAGAAGGCAGTAGACTAATACCATGATGTTCAGGACATACCTAAGGCTAGTCCATGTTCCCTTTATGAATAAAAGGCAGGTATGGCCATGGTAGTTAATGGTGCCCCACACCATGACACCTGGTGTTGGTCCTGTGTCCTCCATACTAACCATGATGGCAGTAGGCACTCTCAAGCCCTCCTGCAAACTCTGCATTGACGTGATCTGTTCTTGGGTCTGTTTAGGAAGGGGGTCTGTTCTGGGGACTGTAACTACTCTGGAGACTGCAGCCTCAATTTATTAAGGGGGTCTGAGCAGGGTCTGTATTTAGGGGGGTCTAGGTCTATATTTAAAGGTTCTGGTTTGGAGCATTGTCCTTGGGTCTGTATTTGTATAGAAGAGTCTGTTCTGGGGACTGTAACTGTCTCTCAACACAGAACATTGCAGTTTTTGCTGTGGGTTTGCCATAGACGTCACCCCATGCATTACAAAGCGTAAAATCCACAGGTCAATTCATACTGTAAATGCTGCAGATTCTCCACATGGAAAACGAAGACAGAAAATCTGCAGCATTCCTACCGTATGTGAACATACCTTAATATTTATATATTTGTTTGGGTGGGTGAGGGCTGAAAAAAGGGGCTAATAGACAAAAAAAATCACTCTATTGGGCCCCATGCATAACTTTAAAACATAACCTTTATTATAATACTCTTTAATAATCAACTGGGAAAAAAAACACAAACATTTAAAAATACCAGGTCACTGCAATTATTCATTCAAAGTGTGCTAGGTGGATGGCAGTAATATTGTGCAAATGCCTGTAGATATGGTAGGCTGCACTACCCTAAGGCACCTGTCGCGGCCAGGATCGCTGAGTAGCGGTGATCCTATAGAAACGAATGGGATTGCCGCGGCAGTCACCCGAAATCCAGCTGGCTGGATTTCTTGCGACTGCCGCAGCGATCCCATTCACTATGGGATCACCGCTACTCAGCGATCCTGGCCGCGACAGGCGTCACACAACCAGTGTCGCCGTGTCTTGCCTAAAAGCTAGCATTGCTACACTTGATGTAGCGGTTACCTGCCTAAAAGACTAACTTAACCCTCCCGACATGTTTCGCTGGCTGAGGAGCTCAGCTGGAGACTAATAAGTTCCAGTGAGGGAGAAACTGTCTGTATTAGGGTAGTGTAGCCTACCATACCTACAGACAATATTACTGCCATCCACCTAGCACACCTTGAAAAATACTTGTGGTGACCTGATATGTTTAAATGTTTGTGGGTATTTTTTAGTTGATTATTAAAGTGTATTATAATTAGGGAATTTATGTGTGTTGCTATAGAGGTTGCACAAGGCTGCAGTAGTGAAAGGCCAAAGATGTCTAACCAACAAACACTGCAGCAGTCAGGGGAAGTCATCATGGCAGTCTGGGACACATAGAGAAGAAAAGGAAAGAGAAAATGACAACTGAGTCTCTAGGTTCATAGAGGATCTGTCACCTCTCCTGACATAGTAAATACCTGTATTCCACAAAAAGTCTCTGTAGTCCAGACCATATTGATAACTGGGTGTTACCATTCTTTATATCAAGAGGATTTGTCCTAATAAAGTCTGATACTGTCAGTATGTAGGGACACAGCCCTTTGGCAAGGGGAATGTTAACACCCAGTTGTCAATACTAGTACTGACAGGTGAGTTGACTATAGGGACAGTATGGCAGGTCATTTGTGAAGAAATGTGGGTGTGCATGTGGGGAGGGGGGGGGGGGGGGTTGGGAACTGCCACCCCCTGTGGTCCACTTACTTTTATCCATATTTCAGCCTCTTGGGTATACTCACACTACGGATTTTGAAAATCTGCTTACAATATTCCGCACAGAATCCATGCTGATTTTACCTTGTGGTAAAAAACTAATGAGTGTTTACTTCAATACAAAACTGCATTTTCAGCATTTGCCGTGGATCTTGGCAAAAAAAGCATAGACACACACGGAGCAGTTTTTTTGTGCTTCCTATTCATTTCCATGGGAGATTCAGTGTGGATTCTGTCCCAAGATAGGGCATGCTGCTTCTTTTTACCAAAAGCAAATGCTGCCTCCCACTGAAAAGAATAGGAGGCGTTTTTGGGGCTGATTTTGAGGCGGAAACACTCTAAAAGGTGCCAAAAAAACCTGTGAACTGGCCCTTACAGCAGAATGACAAAAGTATCAGTAAGTCATCCTGATCCTGGCTGCCAAGATCCAGAAATTTCTGGATAGTCAGTAAAAATAGGAACCTTTTCCTGTGTCTGTGAAAACAATAGATGTGTCCATGACTTTTTGAGGCTGGTGGTACCTGACTAGATGATTTTGGTGATAATTATCATTTTACAGCTCTCAGTAAATGCTATTATTGAGGGCTTATCAGTTTATTGAGATATAGATTTGTATTACTTATAATCTGTATCATTCATTACTTTTCTGGAAGTGATTTTGGGATAAGTTAACCAGAAAAAAAAGAAGAATTCGGGTTGGCAACCCTGATGGATCATTTTGACTGGTCTTGTCAAACTTCCCAGAAAACAGTATCAATTCAGTAGAATATTAGAAGCAGGACGATATTTTTATTCTAGCGGAAAAATCACAATGACATTTTATTTCCTCTTGGAATTGTGACACATGGTAATTGTAACAGCGGTGACATCCTGAGCGACACAGCGCCCTCTGCTGAGCATCTCCATCCGCGCTCTCTGCAGCAACCTCCGGTCCGCCAGTCATATCCCAGAATGCACCTCGCCGGCCCTGCTGCATCGCGGAGCAGTCATGTACATGCGCAGCTGACAGTCTTTCCTTCTCTGGTAAGATGGCGAGCGTCGTGGTTGTACGGGAGAGCTCCGGGGTGGAGAACGGCGGTTCGCATGTGAACGGGGAGCTGGAGGAGGATGAAGTGGCGGCTGCAGGGGACAGCGCGGCCGCCAAGAAGAAGAGGAAGAAGAAGAAGAAAAAAGCCGGTAGGAGACCTCCTCGGAAAGGGGACATGGTGCGGGTTTGGGCTGGCCTCAGCGGGTGTAGATGGCGGTGACAGGTCCTCCCCCGTGTTCTGGACACAGGAGCTTACAATCTATCTGGACTAAGGTGCTGACCGTGCACGGATAGGACATAAGCTGCTGGAATAGGGTCATGCAAGTAAACTGGAAACCATCAGCAAGCTGCCACTGATGTGTCAGCATAGACTGCTGAGTACATGATGATGATCAGGTTGGTCCAGTTGGCGCCATGTGTGACTAGTGACATTAGGAATCTATGTGGAAATTGTTACCTTTGTTGTGTATGTAGACTATAGCGCCTCGTCACAGGTCCCCATCACTGTGGAACATTTCTGACGTAGGAGCTTACACTCATTACATGTGTATTCTGCAGGACAAGAGCCCGAGAAAGAAGCCGGCGCTGCAGCCCCCGTCATTGATGAGGTGACGAAACAGCTGGACAAGCAGACCCTGGAAAACAAGGACGAGGAGGAGGAAGGTAAGTGTCCCTCTAAGAACTGTATGTGTACACTGGGGACTGCGGGTGAGTAGGGCGGACTTGTAATGCATTTATAGGCACCCTACAGGGCACTGTTACTCCCACAGGATTGTGGGATTCACACCACCCCGTGCAGACTCAGGACCCACGTGTCGGCTGCATCTCCTGGTCCGATGGCCTCTCCCTGACACAAACTCACAGCATCATAGTGCTTCAAGATGCAGTGAGCTCTTATCTGTCCGCAGGTCTGTTGCACTGGACTCACTTGATAATGTGAGCACAGTACAATGAACCCGCACTCGGATAGGAACTCGCTGCATAGTAAATCACTGTGATGCAGTGAGTTTGTGTCAGGGAGAAGCCATCGGACCAGGAGATGCAGCCGACATATGGGCCGCGTTTTCCAGACGTGTGCGTGCGGCCTACATATAGGGATGGTACATGTTAATGGATTATAGTTATTCTCTCTTCTTTCTAAGATGGCGAAGGTGAAGGAGATGGTGCTGGTGGGAAGAAGAAGAAGAAAAAGAAGAAGAAGAAAGGAGGTGTGTATTCTCATTAGGGATATGAGGCTGTCTTAGGGTCCTTTCACACTTGCGTTCTGAGGATCCGGCAGACACTTCCGTCCCGCCGGATCCGTCAGAACGCAAGTCGCCTGAAACATTAGAAGACTGATCAGGATCCTGATCAGTCTTCAAAATGCTTTTAGGTTACTATGGCAGCCAGGACGCTATTAAAGTCCTGGTTGCCATAGTAGGAGCGGGGGAGCGGTATACTCACCATCCGTGCGGCTCCCGGGGCGCTCCTGAATGACGTCAGAGCGCCCCATGCCCATGGATCACGTGATTCATGCGATCACGTGATTCATGCGATCACGTGATTCATGCGATCACGTGATTCATGCGATCACGTGATTCATGCGATCACGTGATTCATGCGATCACGTGATTCATGCGATCACGTGATTCATGCGATCACGTGATTCATCGCGATCACGTGATTCATGCGATCACGTGATTCATGCGATCACGTGATTCATGCGATCACGTGATTCATGCGATCACGTGATTCATGCGATCACGCGATTCATGCGATCACGTGATTCATGCGATCACGTGATTCATGCGATCACGTGATTCATGCGATCACGTGATTCATGCGATCACGTGATTCATGCGATCACGTGATTCATGCGATCACGTGATTCATGCGATCACGTGATCCATCCGTGTAGGGCTCCCTGACGTCACTCTGGAGCGCCCCGGGAGCCGCACGGATGGTAAGTATACTGCTCCCCCGCTCCCCACTACATTTTACCATGGCAACCAGGACTTTAGCGTCCTGGCTGCCATGGTAACCATTGAGAAAAAGCTAAACGTCGGATCCGGCGATGCGCCGAAACGACGTTTAGCTTAAGGCCGGATCCGGATTAATGCCTTTCAATGGGCATTAATTCCGGATCCGGCCTTGCGGCAAGTGTTCCGGAATTTTGGACGGAACAAAAAGCGCAGCATGCTGCGGTATTTGCTGCATCCAAAAAACGTTCCGGTCCTGAACGGAAGACATCCTGATGCATCCTGAACGGATTTCTCTCCATTCACAATGCATGGGGATGATCCTGATCAGGATTTTTCCGGCATAGAGCGCCGAGGACGGAACTCTATGCCGGAAAACAAAAACGCCAGTGTGAAAGAGCCCTTACGTTGTCAATTAAAAGGTTTTTCCACAACTAATATTGGGGCCTATGTTTCGGATAGATGAAGACCATCAGTATCTAATTGGTGACATCCATGCTGATCATCAGAATTAGGGGCCCATGTCTCTGTCATTGTTTATCAGGTGCAGCGCCGTATATTTGACTGTGGCAGCGCCAGGTGCTACAATTCAGTTTAATTGACAGACCATTAATGTTTATCGTTCCGGAAGACCCCTTTAGGGTGCTGCCACACAGAATTTCCAGCTCTGATTTCGGTGCATATGTGAAGCTGAGGGAGAGGTCTGTCAGAAGACATTTTGCCTGGAATGTCTTTAAATTAATACATCTTATTGCCTGATCTAAGAAGTAGGCCTCATGCACACTACCTTTGTTCTGGTCCGCATCCGAGCCACAGGTGCGGACCCATTCACTTCAATGGGGCCGCAAAAGATGCGGACAGCACCCCCTGTGCTGTCTGCATCCGTTGCTCCGTTCCGTAGCCCCGCAAAAAAAAATAACATATCCTATTCTTGTCTGTTTTGCATCTCTATAATAGAACGCTTTGCGAACCGCAAAATACACAACAGTCGTGTGCATGAGGCCGTAGTCTTCCTCTCAGCAATGAGTGTCGCTGTGTAACACGCAGATTCATTGTTTCTACAGGATTGTCATTTTGAAGGCAATGAAGGTGTAAAATGATGGCGCTGCAGAGTATTCTGGATCTTAAGTGTCTGTCTATTGTTGTTTCAGCCAAATGTCAAACAGACCCGCCATCTATTCCAATTTGTGATCTCTATACAAATGGTGTGTTCCCCAAAGGACAGGAATGCGAGTATCCTCCGTCTCAGGATGGGTATGTATGTGAGAGATTTTATGTTTTCTATGTGGGGTGCATGTAATGGGCACTCTTACATAAGTATTGTGCGCGTTTACACCAGAAACTATGGTTTAGATTGCTGGTCCCGATATTAAAAGCATTTTCTGAGCTTTTTAACTGATGACCTATCTTCTGGATAAATAATCCAGTATCAGTTTGGAGGGGGCCCGACACCCGGGATCCCCCGCTGAACAGCTGTTTGAGAAGGCAGTGGCGCATGCAGTAGTGCCGTAGCCTTCTCACAGCTTAGCCTAGGCCAGTGACATCACGTTCATCGGGCTCATGACCTGGTCACAGCGCAGCACCATTAAAGTGAATGGGGCTCAGCTGCGATACCAAGCACAGCCTCTATACACTGTACGGCACTGAGCTTGGTGAGCTGAGGGGAGTCTGCGGACCCCCACCCATCACACTGATGACCTATTCAGAGGAAAACCCCTTTAATTTCCGGGCCACAGACTGTTAGAAGGTGCCTTTCCATAAATACACTGACAAGCAAAATGGTAACAATGTTTTGAACGTTTGACTTTCAGGCTCCATATCTTACCATCCACTACAGCATCCAATGTGAGACTACCAGCATTTTATAGACAATCATCTTGGCTATCTCATACAAAAATTGTACTCGCAACTATTTAATATCCGATTAGTTATGCAGATTCTTGTCATGTACCTGCATTGTTACTGTTTTGCTCCTGGTGGTGGAATCATTTTTCTTCTTCGTGTATACTACAAATTACAACCTGTTCTCACATTCCCTAATGGCTCAGTGTCTTATTAGGTTGATTCCCAAGCGACAGGTCACTGGTTTGAATCCATGAGAATATAATGAAGATGATTTCCCAAGTAAAGAGAAACGGCATCATCCAGCTTATCGATAGCAGTAAATTGCCAAACTGCATCATGCGAGTGCCATGACAGTTGGAAGAATACGAAATGAAGTCCGTCCATCCATTCCCAAACCAAGAGGTGGACGTCCAGGCAAAATATCGGAGTCAACAAGTCGGCTCATCACAAGGTCTCTCAGTTCTGGTGCGACAAACACAGCAGTGGAGGTGGCTCATATGCTTCGTGATAGTGAGATCACACACGTCCATGCAAGCACCGTGCGACACACATTACACAAGTCTGGAATGGTGGCCCAAAAAAGGAGAAGAAGCCATGACTTCAATATCATCCTAAGAAGCGTCAGTTCTAGTTTGCAAAAAAGTACAAACAGTGGAAGATTGGAGATGGGTGATGTGGAGCGATGAGACGAAAGTCAATAGACTGGGCTCTGATGGGGGCAAATGGGTCTGGAACAAGGGAACAACAAACGAGGGGAAAAAGGGGCTAACAGATGGAGAAATTGAAGGAACTGTCATGTTTGGTGGAGGATATGGGGTTGTTTTACAGCCAAAGGCGTTGGATATTTGACCAGGATCCATGGTGGTCTCAATGCTGAGCTGTATGTGAGTATCCTACAAGACGAGTTACTTCATACACTCCAGTACTATGGGTATGAAAAGGACAAAATCGTGTTCCAGCAGGACAACGACCTGAGCCATATGTCGAGATTGCAGAAGAAATGGTTCAATGACAAAGAAGTAGAGGTGCTGGATTGGTCCTCACAGTCCCCAGGCCTCAACCCTATCTAACACTTGTGGGTACAGTTGAAGAAAAAGTTGTATTCATGCCCAAGTGAGTTGACCAGTATGCACCAACATTGGGAACATGTAGAAGAGTCCTGGGGACAGATTTCGGCCGAGACATGCTTTAATCTGATCGAGAACATGCCCAGAAGGATTCAGGCAGTGCTAAAAACCAGAGGTGGATTTACATAATACTAAAAAAAAATACAATACAGTTACCTGACAAGAATTTGCATAACTAATCATATGCTGAATAGTTGCAAGTCCAATTTATGTATGAGCTAGCCAAGATGACTGTCTATAAAATGTCTCAGGTTGGAAGCTGTGGTGGATGGTGAGATATGGAGCCTGAAAGTCAGAAGTTCACAATCTTGTTACCCTTTTGCTTGTCAGTGTATGTGCACATTTGACACCAATGGTAATCGGACTGAGATTGGCGTATGTAGCACTGGTCTTAGTATAGCTGCCACTGGCGGTTTATGAATGATACTCTTGCCTTTGTGTTGTGGTAAATAAATGTGGCACATGTAAAGATCTTATATTGGGGCAAATACAGGTCCTTCTCAAAAAATTAGCATATTGTGATAAAGTTCATTATTTTCTGTAATGTACTGATAAACATTAGACTTTCATATATTTTAGATTCATTACACACAACTGAAGTAGTTCAAGCCTTTTATTGTTTTAATATTGATGATTTTGGCATACAGCTCATGAAAACCCAAAATTCCTCTCTCAAAAAATTAGCATATTTCATCCGACTAATAAAAGAAAAGTGTTTTTTAATACAAAAAAAGTCAACCTTCAAATAATTATGTTCAGTTATGCACTCAATACTTGGTCGGGAATCTTTTTGCAGAAATGACTGCTTCAATGTGGCGTGGCATGGAGGCAATCAGCCTGTGGCACTGCTGAGGTGTTATGGAGGCCCAGGATGCTTCGATAGCGGCGTTAAGCTCATCCAGAGTGTTGGGTCTTGTGTCTCTCAACTTTCTCTTCCCAATATCCCACAGATTCTCTATGGGGTTCAGGTCCGGAGAGTTGGCAGGCCAATTGAGCACAGTAATACCATGGTCAGTAAACCATTTACCAGTGGTTTTGGCACTGTGAGCAGGTGCCAGGTCGTGCTGAAAAATGAAATCTTCATCTCCATAAAACTTTTCAGCAGATGGAAGCATGAAGTGTTCCAAACTCTCCTGATGGCTAGCTGCATTGACCCTGCCCTTGATAAAACACAGTGGACCAACACCAGCAGCTGACATGGCACCCCAGACCATCACTGACTGTGGGTACTTGACACTGGACTTCAGGCATTTTGGCATTTCCCTCTCCCCAGTCTTCCTACAGACTCTGGCACCTTGATTTCCGAATGACATGCAAAATTTGCTTTCATCCGAAAAAAGTACTTTTGGTCCAGTGCTGCTTCTCTGTAGCCCAGGTCAGGCGCTTCTGCCGCTGTTTCTGGTTCAAAAGTGGTTTGACCTGGGGAATGCGGCACCTGTAGCCCATTTCCTGCACACGCCTGTACACGGTGGCTCTGGATGTTTCTACTTCAGACTCAGTCCACTGCTTCCGCAGGTCCCCCAAGGTCTGGAATCGGTCCTTCTCCACAATCTTCCTCAGGGTCCGGTCACCTATTCTCGTTGTGCAGTGTTTTCTGCCACACTTTTTCCTTCCCACAGACTTCCCACTGAGGTGCCTTGATACAGCACTCTGGGAACAGCCTATTCGTTCAGAAATTTCTTTTTGTGTCTTACCCTCTTGCTTGAGGGTGTCAATGATGGCCTTCTGGACAGCAGTCAGGTCGGCAGTCTTACCCATGATTGCGGTTTTGAGTAATGAACCAGGCTGGGAGTTTTTAAAAGCCTCAGGAATCTTTTGCAGGTGTTTAGAGTTAATTAGTTGATTCAGATGATTAGGTTAATAGCTCGTTTAGAGAACCTTTTAATGATATGCTAATATTTTGAGATAGGAATTTTGGGTTTTCATGAGCTGTATGCCAAAATCATCAATATTAAAACAATAAAAGGCTTGAACTACTTCAGTTGTGTGTAATGAATCTAAAATATATGAAAGTCTAATGTTTATCAGTACATTACAGAAAATAATGAACTTTATCACAATATGCTCATTTTTTGAGAAGGACCTGTATATTTACCTAATCGGCAGAATTAGTAAATCTAAGGCCTCATGCACACAACTGTAGTTTTGGTCCACAACCAAACCTCATTTATTGTGGATGAGATGTCAACCGATTGATTTCAATGGGACCACAAAAGATAACAGCACACCATGGTGCTTGGCACTCTTTCATGCAGTGGATTCCACGCACAGGATCCGCTTGTGTGAAAGAGCCCTAACAGTCTCAACGATGCACCAGGTTTATTAGTGACATATGCTGGTTGATAAATCTGGTGCACCTTTTGACTGTCTTGTCTAGGGATGCCCAACTCCATCTGAAGGGCCGCAGGTTGGGCATCCTTGGTCTAGTCTTTTCGGCTTACTTTCTTTACAAATATGTCTAAAATGAGATGTCAAATTTTGGTGCAAATTCTGAAGGAATTCAGCCACAAAAATAAACGTGTGCCATTGTGTCTTTTGTAGACGCACTGCAGCGTGGAGGACAACCAGTGATGAAAAGAAGGCACTGGACCAGGCCAGTGAGGAGATATGGACAGACTTTAGACAAGCTGCTGAAGCTCATAGACAAGTGAGGAAGTATGTCATGAGTTGGATCAAGCCAGGCATGACCATGATTGAAATCTGGTAAGTTCTATTTGTTCAGTGCTATTTTATTTTCAGTTTCATCTTTCATTAAAATTGTGTAATATTAACCCCTTTAGTCACCAAGCATCCCCCCCCCCCCCATTTTTTCATAGTTGCATTACAGGTGCTATGAGGGCGTCTTTTTTTTTTTTGCGGGGCAAGTTGTAGTTTTTATATCCATAATTCATCAACTTTTGTTAACTTTTAGGGGAATGGAAAAAACAGCATTTCTGCCGTTGTCCATTTTACATTTTGAGATTCACTGCTGCATAAATAACAACTTTATTCTCTGGGTCAGTACGATTACCGTAATACCAAATAGTTTTTTTTTTTTGTTTTTTTTTCTCCAAAGTTTTACTGCTTTTGCACTATAAAAAGACCCCTGTTTTGGAAAAATAGAAAAAGGTTTTAACATCGCCACATTCCAAGACCCATAATTTTTTCCCCTACGGAGCTGTGCATGGGCTTGCTTTTTGTGGGATGACCTTGTACTTTCTTTGGTACCATTTTGGGGTTACATAAGACCTTTTGTTTACTTTTTTTTTTTATGTGGTGCATAAGCAAAAACAGCAATTTTGGCTTTTTTTTTTTTTTTCCACAGCCTTCACTGTGTGGGATAAATAACATAACTTAAAAAAATAAATAAAAGCAAATGTTATTGCATTGCTGCATCCCAAGCTGCCAAGACCCATACATTTTAACCCATTTTACTTTCCACAAAGCTGTGTGAGATTTTTTCAGGACAATTTATAGTCTTCACTTGTACTACATTTTATTTACTTATTTGTTTTGTGGGCGATAGGCAAAAAACAGCAATTCTGGCTTTTTTTTTTTTGTGGGATAAATTACATGATCAGTATAGTTCAGATCCTTGCGGATGCGGCAATAACAAATATGTGGAGGTGTTTATTTCTTCCATTAAAAACAATTTGTCTGACTCCTAGCGAGTGCTGTGTGCCTGTTCCATTCATCAGAATGGGACCCGTTCACTATACTCGACGGGAGTCAGATCCTTGCCTCCCAACTGTCCTATAGTTGATGTTCGATCAGGTGGGAGAGTACGCCACAGCCACTTTAATATCATGCAGTCAACTTTCAGATCTCGACAACCTTCTGAATAGTAGAGCATTTTTCTATTATCACCGAGTTGCCCTTCAGTACGTTGAGTAGCATTATCCAATGTGTGCAGTATGAAACCTTGCTGCTTTTATATTATTTCAGTGAAAAGCTGGAAGACTGCTCTCGCAAGCTTATCAAGGAAAATGGTCTGTATGCCGGCCTTGCGTTCCCCACAGGCTGCTCCTTAAACAACTGCGCAGCCCACTACACTCCTAATGCAGGTGATACCACCGTCCTGCAATATGATGATGTCTGCAAAATTGATTTTGGAACCCATATCAATGGTAAATATAGCAGCAAAACTGTTATCTGCCTGCATGTGGCTAGGGAAGTGCCTAAGGGTATTTCTTTTGTGCCATCTTTACAGGTCGTATAATTGACTGTGCTTTCACTGTAACCTTCAATCCAAAGTATGACAAGTTGCTAGAGGCTGTCAAAGATGCAACCAACACTGGGATAAAGGTATGAAATTTAAAGGAACTTTGTTTTTTTGCATTTAGAGAAAATCTTGCAGTTGAGGGCTTTATTTCATTGTCGGGGCATTCGCCCTTTTCTATTTCCCTCTTGCCAGTGCTATATTCGTAAGTATTTTAAAGGTGTAAGGATTCTCATATGTAATTATAGGGCATATAGGCAGGAGTTGAGACCCTCCCTTTAAGGCATGTAGGTACGTAGTGCTAGTTGTGATAAACTTACAATGATAACAGAAAGTGCCAGACACAATTGCCTGTAATGTGCACATTATAACATAAGCAGATGTTCCGCTCACACATTCTCCTGTATTGGGCGCCTGTGACCAGCGACCTCACAGTTTCCTTTAGAGGCAAATTCCACCAAAACTAAAGTACCTTTTAAAGGGAAGTTCAACCAGCCATATTATTGCGTCTTCTTTCACATTACTGATAATAAGACAGACTATTGCACAGTTAGGCCTCGTGCACATGACCTAATCATTTTGGTCCACAAACCACATATCTACAAAATATGTACGCCTTGTGTGTGCAATCCACATTTTTCTGTCCCCCTTTACTGAAAATGACTATTCTTGTCCACAATACAGACAAAAATAGGACATGTTCTATAATTGGCAGAACGGACACACGGATGCGCACAGCACACGGCGACATCTCTGTATTGTCTTTTTTTTGTCAACTTATAGAAATGAATGCGTCATGTGCGATCTGCAAAAATGCAGATTGGACACTGATACAAAATACGATTGTTTCCATGAGGCCGAATTCAGGACAGAGTTGTGTAGAGGAGAGGCTACTTACAGTGTTTCTCCAGCTGGTAGAGGTGGCACTGGCTCTAGCTACCCATGTGGTGCTGTGCTGATGTAGCTTGGGATTGATAGCATAGGGGGTCCGGGTAAAATGTAAAATTCAAGATGGTGTCTGATCAAAAGCATACAGAAGACTGAACTGCAGAGAAATGAATACAGTATAAGCTGTTTTGGGCACCTTCCAGCACTAGAAGAAAACTGAGCGGACAGAGCCAGAAGCAGAATGTAGTGTAGTGGCTGTGTTAGGATAGTGAGCTGAGCTACAGTACCCTAAATTATTATCAGGAAATCGGAGAACCCTTTTAGCCTTTAAAACTAAAATTACCTACCATCTAGGTCACCAAAGTGTGAAGTCTAACCTAAGGATGTATTTGTTTAGTGTTCTGGCATTGATGTCCGCTTATGTGATGTTGGTGAAGCAGTCCAAGAAGTTATGGAGTCATATGAGGTTGAAATTGATGGCAAAACTTATCAAGGTGAGTGGCTGATATGTGATTGTAACGGGCTATGATGTGCACAATCATAAAAGCAGTGGGTAATAAGGTGTGTTTTCTTCATGAAAAATGTATAAATACCAAGGCCAGATCGAGAGCAAGTTCAATGCGAGAAACCCGTATTGTGAGTTCCTGTTCTGATCTGTACTCCTCTAACAGGATAGCACCAAGTTATAATAATTTATAATGCTGTGTGACCCTGAGAGTACTAGAATCTACTGTATTGCACTGACAGCAATATGTCAGTGTAATTGAATAGAGTTCGGGTCTCTCAGGGTCACACAGCATTATAGATCACAACGGCCGTGTGCATGAGGCCTAATGCTGTGTAATTCTGTCAGAGAAGCAAAGAACGGCATCTCACACTGCCACATGCAGGGAGTTTCTCGCATTGAACTCCTTTGACTGAGTGGCCTAACACAGCTTGACGACCTATTAATAGTTTAAAAAATATATATATATTTTTATATTCATATATATTTTTTCTAAATGTAATTTCAGTAAAACCCATACGGAATTTGAATGGCCATTCCATTGGACCTTACAGAATACATGGTGGAAAAACTGTACCCATTGTGAAAGGTGGAGAAGCAATACGAATGGAGGTACGTACTGGTGGTCTATGCAGGTACCATTTTTGTATTTGCTGTATCCCGGTATCTATATTGTAGGGTTGTGTCTTTCAGGAAGGCGAGGTGTACGCAATAGAAACATTCGGCAGTACTGGAAAGGGGGTTGTTCATGATGACATGGAATGTTCTCACTACATGAAGAACTTTGATGTGGGACATGTGCCAATTAGGTAAAGTATGAATAAATGTGCTGAAGAACGCTTCATAATTCCTTAAAAAGACTGTCGCCAACCTTCAGGCCTAATAATGACTGATC
>JAKVIS010002286.1:0-23904 GCA_033119425.1 Bufotes viridis | reverse complement strand
GCCTAATACTGAAAATTAACCCTATGGCTACATTTGCAAAACCGTATGTGTTTTCCCATCCACATCCGCAAAGCAAGAATACTGGCCATGTGCGTTCGACGTTTTGTGGAACACACACGGGCAGGAAACTGCAATATATATATAGAAAAAAATAAATAAAAGCAGACTGATGTACCAGCCCTAAAAGGGATTTTTGGACCGCTGTTAGGACACTGTCCTTATAGGAGATGAGCCTTTGAGGACTGGAGTGGACACAGAACACTGTCCTAGCTAACGCTTTCCCTATTAATTCGGCAGCAGCAGCACTCTCCCTGCTCTAACTAACACTGCAGCTTCAGAATGAACCTAAGATGGATGCTGTTCTTGCTTTTTGATAGGAGGTGGGAGGGTCTGGGAGTGAGGGTATACTGATTGGCTGGAATGTGTCTGCTGACTGTGAGGTACAGAGTCAAAGTTTACTCAATGATGATGTATCGGGGCGGACCGAATTTTTCGGGACATCTCTACCCCCTAACCCTAATACTGGCCCCTAACCCAGAACTGACACAAAGTCCAGAACACGGACTGAAGTCAGAGATTAGCACAGCAGAGAAAGATAAAGCAAGATATCCAAGTTCAGCTGCCAGTTTACCCCAAAACCTGCTGGAACCAAAAGAAAGATCAAGTATTGTCTGTTAAACTTTACAAAGTTTAGACTCAGCTTATTCTCTACAAACTACGACTCTCCAATTTATTTCTATGGAGCCTAACCCTGGGGAGCGACGGTATCCAGGTAAGAGCGCCGTGACACAGCAAACTAATAAGGCTGCACCACCAATCGGCATCCCAAAAACCTGGTGCACGATAAGCCCTGGGGGCAGCATACTGCAAAGGAATCTTTGTTGGTCTCATGTTAACAAAATGACAAAATTCAGAGGCTTCAGGGGTTAAAAATACAACTTGGCTGTATTTGGTCCAGCAACAAAACAGCGACATCACATAGAGATCAGTTCACACATAACAGTATTCAGAGCACAGATGTTCCACTGTGGCTACTGTGCCTTTCAAGACTGAGACCTTGACTGCAGTTGTCAACAGTTTTATGCCCCAGTAACAGCATCACCTGGGCTGATTGGTGGGAAAGGGGGAGTCCTGGAGGGGGAGGGAATGGCAGGTCCCACTGCCAACCTACCTGCCATTCCAAAAAAATTCAGGCCCGGAAATAAAATTTATAAAAACCTCAGCAAAGTAAATTTACTAAGGAAACCCAACTTTCCTGGATTTTTCATCTCACCTACATTAAAAAGTGTGGATGAGATGTACACCCTCCAGGTGTCTTCCATCTGCCTATGTATTCTACGATAGATAGACAGACAGACAGGGGAAAGACGGACATACAGATAGACAAACAGAGGGACAGACAGACAGACAGATATGGCCACTGTTGATGGTGTTCCAAGGCTTTAGGACTGATGGGCATGATGGTATTAACGCCATTTAGTCCATGGACCGGCAGCTGCAGCAGGTGTTCTTCTTCTGGGTCCTTTTTGAATCCATTTATGGAACCGTTTCAGGCGGGATGGTCTCGTGATATTCTCCTGATCTGTTTTGGATGGTTTTTTCATGATTTTTCCTCCTCTATTTTAGGTGTTATTTTCATTATTTTCTCCTCCTCTTTTTGGCAGCTTTAAGTTGTTCAATAATTGTCATTTCTTTCTTGATGTTATTCATGGCTGGTCTGATGTTATCTTTCTTGATGTCATTCATGGCTGGTCTGATGTTATCTTTCTTGATGTTATCTATGACTGGTCTGATGTTATCTTTCTTGATGTTATCTATGGCTGGTCTGATGTTATTTTTCTTAATTTGCACTAAAGGCTTTTGAACAACTACAAAATGAAAAGGAAACCATCAGCAGGTAGTAGATATAACAGAATATATACTTTTAACATTATGAGCAATGCAGTAATATAGTGATGCAGCTCATCAGCAGACATGATGCTGAATAATGGGGTAATAGAAGGACCCACAATGTGTGTGATCAGCAGATATGAGAGGTAACCCTAAGCTCTACCTGGACCCCCATTATATATGTTATTACATAGAAATGATTACCTGGCTTCTCCACTCGAACCATCGCTAGATCAGTTGCCTGTTTCTGTTCCCGCCGGCGCCAGGCCTTGATGTACTTGTAACTGTGAGACAGAGAAATGTCCTGACATTAGCCGCTACAGATGATGATCTTCAGTTCCCCATCAGAATATACCCATGACCCCCTCCCCACTACAGGGGGTGAGCTATAAAGGTGCAGTATATAACAGGCAGGAAGGATATACAATAGTGCTATATTCTATATCACATCATAATACAGGACTGGGAAAGAGTGGACAGCAGTTACATGATTACATCCCTGCCCGATCCTGCCCCTGTATTATAACTTGGCTGCAGTAGTTACTGCGCTCCCTGTAGGTCAGACAATACAGTGTATAGAGAATATTGTGATCTGTAGAGTAGAAGAAAATTGTAAACTCACCAGCAAAAGATGGTAATCACGGCGGCAAGCAATAGAAATCCGCATAGCGGCAGGACAACGCGGTACATGACTGGTAATAAAGACACAAGATGCTCGTTATCAATTCTTATCATAGAGAACATATTCTACAAGACATTGTCCAACATCTCTAGATCCTAGAGGATAATGAGAGTAGAAATAGGAGAGGAAGGACTTGACTACTCACTGTTATTTGCACCAGCGCTGTCCGGACCGGGGTTGTACTCCCTGATCCTGGGAAAGTCACTGTCCATGAAAGAATGAAGAAAAATAAAGACATGAAATCAATGATAGCGGAAGCTGAACCCCAAAACGAGGACAAGAGGCAACGCCAGAAGATGACAATAAATCAGTATTTAGTAAGTGCCCACTAGTGGATGTCATCATTTAAGGCCATGGTTTCAGATTAGAAACCTTACAGCTTTCTTTCTGAAATATCCTCCCTCTTGTTCCAGGGGTTGTGTACGGTTTTGCAGTTCAGCGCCATCCAAGTAAATGGGGCTCAGCTACAATGCCGCACACAGCCCACTGTCCTATAACCTGATCTCCAAGCCACAGAGATACCAGCCAGATTTGCCTCTAGGACTCGTAATCATGTAAGGATAAATACAATATTCAGCCCCCATTCCGTAAGATAAACCCCGGTGATAATAGCCATTACCTGCAGGTGTTTTTGTGGGCTTTCCGTAAACATAAAATATAAAAAGAAAAGAAAAACAAGAACAATTCTTCTTGAATCCATCGTCTCCAACATCTAACCCTCAAAAGAATCCAGTGCACCCCAACACATAGAACCCTGGACACAGCATTGTGATGTCATACAGCTTCAGTATTCTAAGGGGCGGGGCTCCTGGCTACTGCTGATGTCATCAGAGATCTAGTCTGAATGAAGAACTGTATATAGAGCAGTAATGTTTAAAGGGGAATGCCACTTTTAGTAAACCTTTAACAAAGTCATAAGTATATTGGGCGTTATTTATTAAACTGGTGTGAAGTGGAAATGGCTTAGTTGCCCATAGCAACCAATCAGATTCCACCTTTCAATTTGGGCCACTCCTTGGAAAGTGAAAGGAGGAATCTGATTCATTGCTATGGGCAAATAAGCCAGTTTTCCGTTACACCAGTTTGATAAATGATCCCCATTATGTACATTATAGCATGAGACTACACAATTATGATACATAATTTATACATTCAGAACTCCTGGGTGGTAATGAGGACTCTCCTTCCTCTTTTAACCCCTTAAGGACGCATGACGATCGGTACGTCATTGTTTCCGAAGTCCTCAGGACCCATGACGTACAGGTACGCCATGAGTAGTTTCGATCACTGCTGCTCAGCCGGCAGTGATCGGAACAAGGTACCTGCTGAAATCATTCAGCAGGTACCTTGTTACAATGCCCAGGGGGTCCTGTGACCCCCATATCGGGCGATCTCTGCAAACTGCAGGTCAATTCAGACCCACGGTTTGCAGCGCCTGTGCGATCTCTGGGGATCAGAGAGTTAATGCCCCCAAAGTGTTCATTTTTAACCCCCTGCAGCCCCCAATCATATTATGGCTGCGGGGGTGCAGGGAGGGTGGTTGCGGGCGGCGGGAGGCTGTGCGGGCTGTGTCAGCACATTGCACGTCCGTAAAAATCTGCTCTATAAAAATATCAAATGACTGAACTCGTTAGGTGAACGCCATAAAAAGAAAAAAATGGTGTAATTAAGCCATTTATTTGGCACCTTACATCACTAAAAGTGTAATACAAAGCGATCAAAAAGCGTATGCCTCCCAAAATAGTACGAATCAAACCGCCATCTCATCCCGCAAAAATGAGCCCCTACCTAAAACATTGCTTCTCAGACTAAAACATGATTTTTTTGTTTCAAAAATGCTTTTTAGTGTTAAATGTAAAAAAACCTAAAAAGTAGACATATTGGGTATCTCCATGTCCGTAAAAATCTGCTCTATAAAAATATAACATGACCTAACCCCTCAAGTAAAAACTGTAAAAAATTAAATAAAAACGTTGTCAAAAGCCATTTTTTTGTCACCTTACATCACAAAAAGTGTAATAGCAAGTGATCAAAAAGACATATTACCCCCAAATAGTGCCAATCTAACCGTCACCTCATCCCGCAAAAAATGAGCCCCTACATAAGACAGTCGCCCAAAAAATAAAAAATAAACTGTGGCTTTCAGAATGTGGAGACACTAAAAATAATTTTTTTCAAAAATGCTTTATTATGTAAAACTAAAACAAAAACCCCTAAAAAGTAGTCATATTTGGTATTGTCGCGTCCGTAACAACCTGCTCTATAGAAATAGCACACAATCTAACCTGTCAGTTCAACAATGTAATTAACAAAAGACAAAAACGGTCCCAAAACAGCAATTGTTTTGCAAATTTTCCATTTTAATCAATTTTTCCAGTAACAAAGCAAGGGTTAACAGCCAAACAAAACTCAATATTTATTGCCCTGATTCTCTTGTTTGCACAAACACCCCATATGTGGTCGTAAACTGCTGTATGGACAAACGGCAGGGCGTAGAAGGAAGGGAACGCCATATGGTTTTTGGAAGGCAGATTTTGCTGGACTGGTTTTTTGACAATATGTCCCATTTGAAGCCCCCTGATGCACCCCTACAGTAGAAACTCACAAAAATCGACCCCATTTTGGAAACTACGGGATAAGGTGTCAGTTTTGTTGGTACTATTTTAGGGTAAATATGATTTTTGGTTGCTCTATATTACACTTGTTTTGAGACAAGGTAACAAAAATAGAAATTCTGAAATCTCATCTCCATTTGCCAATAACTCTTGAGGAACACCTAAAGGGTTAACAAAGTTTATAAAACTGGTTTTGAATACCTTGAGGGGTGTAGTTTCTTAGATAGAGTCACTTTTATGGAGTTTCTACTCTAGGGGTGCATCGGGGGCTTCAAATGGGACATGGTGTCAAAAACAGTCTAGCAAAATCCACCTTCCAAAAACCATTTGGCGTTCCTTTCCTTCTGCGCCCTGCAGTTTGGCCATACAGCAGTTTACAACCCCATATTGGATGTTCTGTTCAAACTACAGAATCGGGGAATAAATATTAAGTTTTGTTTGGCTGTTAACCCTTGCTTTGTACTGAAAAAATGGATTAAAATGGAAAAGTTTCCAAAAATCGAAATTCTGAAATTTTATCTCCATTTTTCATTAACTCTTGTGGAAAACCTAAAGGGTTAATTACGTTTGTAAAATCAGTTTTGAATACCTTGAGGGGTGTAGTTTCTAGAATGGGGTAATTTTTGGGTGGTTTCTATTATGTAAGCCTCACAAAGTGACTTCAGACCTGAACTGGTCCCTAAAAAGTGGGTTTTAGAAAATTTCTGAAAAATTTCAAGATTTGCTTCTAAACTTCTAAGCCTTATAACGTCCCCAAAAATGAAATAGCATTCCCAAAATGATCGATACATGAAGTAGACATATGGGGAATGTAAATCAATAACTATTTTTGGCGGTATTACTATGTATTATAGAAGTAGAGAAATTGAAACTTGGAAAATTGCAAATTTTTCAAAATTTTGGGTAAATTTAGTATTTTATCATTTTACCACTGTCATGAAGTACAATATGTGATGAAAAAAATTCTCTGAATGGCCTAGATAAGAAAAAGCGTTTTAAAGTTATCACCACATAAAGTGACACTGGTCAGATTTGCAAAAAATGGCTGAGTCCTTAGGGTGAAATAGGGCTGAGTCCTTAAGGTCCCTTTCACACGGGCGAGTTTTCCGCGGGTGCAATGCGTGAGGAGGACGCATTGCACCCGCACTGAATCCGGACCCATTCACTTCTATGGGGCTGTGCACATGACAGTTGATTTTCACGCATCACTTTGCGATGCGTGAAAATCGCAGCATGCTCTATCTTCTGCGTTTTTAACGGAACGCAGGCCCCATAGAAGTAAATGGGGCTGCGGGAAAATCGCAAGCATCCGCAGCAAGTGCGGATGCTTTGCGATGTTCCCGCATGGTTGCTATACAACCATCGGGATGTGTAATCGGTTCTGTATTATTTCACATTATAACATAGTTATAATGTAAAATAATACTCTTAGCCATCTTCCTAATGTTTAAACCGGTGCAGAATGGGTTAAAATAATAAACTAATAATAACTTACCTGGTCCATTTGATCGCGAAGCCCGGCATCCTCTCCGTTAGCTTGCTAGTAGGAAAGGACCTGTGATGATGTCACATGGTCACATGGACCAATCACATGCTCCATCACTATAGTGATGGAGCAGGTGATTGGGCCATGTGATGCTGTGACATCATCACAGGTCCTTTCCTACTAGCAAGCTAACAGAGAGGATGCCGGGCTTCGCGATCAAATGGACCAGGTAAGTTATTATTAGTTTATTTTTTTAACCCATTCTGCACCGGTTTAAACATTAGGAAGATGGCCCAGAGTATTATTTTACATTATAACTATGTTATAATGTGAAATAATACCAGCGGGACAATTTCTGACCCAAACATGCACTTCTGTGAAGAAGTGCAGGTTCGGGTCTGGGTACCAAAAGTGCTGATTTTTCTCCCGCGCGTGCAAAACGCATGACAGCGCTTTGCACTCGCAGGGAAAAATCGCGGCGATTCCCGCAACGCACCCGCACTGTTTGACGGAGTACACCCGCAACGCCCGTGTGAAAGAGGCCTAAGGGGTTAAAAGTCTGTGGGGGCCATTTATTGAGACCAGCATTCTAGATGCGGTACTATTAACCCCTATATGTGGCTATGAATCTGCTGAGTTTTGAAGCGCCGCCGGCCTCTACATAATTCTGGCGTATCAAGCGCCAGTCTTTTTGTAAGATAGTTGCCTTGCTGGCTTACATTCAGATCATTTTCTGTGTCTAAAAGAGGCATGTCCCTTTCACTTTTTTAGACCTGGCTTGAGCTGGGAAAAGTCGTAGATTGCGGCGCAACTAACTATTACAACGCAATCTGCGCCTGAAATATACCTAATGGAGGTGTATTTCAGGATAATAAATAACCCTCTATATATCCTTCTTGATATGGAGCATCTCCATGCCAGGGGTGCACCTAGACTTTCTGCTGCCTGAGGCGAAAACTGAAACTGCGCCCCCCTTTCCCAATACCAATTTCTTAAACTAACCTCTACCTTCAGCCCATGGCCCTTCGGCTGCCCCCCCATCTTATCAATTCCCGGTGCTGCTTGAGGCGATCGCCTCACCTGACCTCATTGGTGGTGCACCCCTCATCTCAAGTCCAACCATATCATTCTCCATGAATCTATACCTCTTCCACTAATAGCTTGTAGGTATGAATGACCTAAAAAAAACAACACATATAAACAATGAGTAAAAAGAAATAAAATAAGGTAATTAAATCAGTGACCATTTTGGGACCAAGGAGAAGAAGCAAAAATTAAAAATCACAAGTCTGGTGAGAAAATCAGATATTCATTTAACCCAAATGGGGCAACGTAATCCATCTTACCTTCTTTTCAGCAAGTAGTTTTTTCCAGTTACCACCTTTTATGGATATAAGGACACAATCAATGCCTCTTACATGAAACTGAGATCTTTCACAGTTATGAAATTCTTTAAAATGCCTAGGAATAGATTTTAATTTCGTTAAATCATTCTCATCCTTCGCCCCTTCGCTGACACGTCTCCTCAATTCTCACATAAATGAGTTGGCATGAAGATTGTGCCAGATAGATTACTCCTGATGTACCACATCAAATATATATATTGTAAGAGGGTGCAAGGTGTCATATTTGATGGCAGGTACGTGTCACCGAGGTTGCTGGCCTCGGTGAGGTAAGAGCCGGGTTTTTTGTCTGCAGCAGCTAGTGCTGTTTGACTCTGTTAAATAGCATGGCTGCAAAGCCGATCCGGGCCGGCTCTTACCGGGAGCAGCTAAAGTGTAGGGTGGGTGGCTGCTCCCACGATCCAGTCCTGGTTTTGGGCTGGGTATAAAACACAGCCAGCAGCTGTGTCTGGTGTGGTGATTATCCTGGAGCCTGCTAACAGGGCTCTGGAGTTCTCTGTCCTGGAGGAAAGAGCTCAGCAAGGAGGTGGCTTTTGTTCCTGGCTACCTGAAGGTGGATTCTCCTGCGGCTGGGCCGACAGCCTGGTGCGAACCTGCACCTACACCTCCCAGGTGACTGAACCTGTGTTGGCCTGTTTTGTTTTGCCTCCTTGTTTCTGACCTGTGTGAATTACCACCGAAAGACTGTTTGCTGTGTATTTTTGTGTCAGTGTGAATAAAACACTGTTTATTGCACATCCTGGACTCTTTGTTTTGCCTCGGTACTGCACCCGCACCGCTGTCTACCAGAGCGACTCCCCACATTTGGTGTCGGATGCGGGCATGCGCAGTGTGGCTGGCGTGAACGCCGAAGTTTTTTTGCTAAAGTGCATGATATATATTAAGCCAGCAAAGTTGCAAGCAGGAATTTCTGGCAACATGGAGGCTGCTGTGAAGGCTCTCATAGAGGCTAACGTGCAGCAGCGGGAGACCAACCAGCTACTGCTACAACATGTGATGGCGTTACAGGCGGCAGGAGCGTCCCACCACGTCCATGATGCCCGGAAAGCGGTCCGTGCGGCGATCCCAAAGATGACCCCTGCAGACGACGTGGAGACATACCTGGCGGTCTTTGAGAAGGTCGCCGTGAGGGAAGAGTTACCCCGTGACCAGTGGGCCGAGGTGGTTGCTCCGTTCCTGGCATCCGGACCCCAGCAAGTTTTTTTGATTTGGCAGATGACCAGGCTGCTGACTATTCCACGGTGAAGGGGGAGATCCTGGCCAGACTGGGGGTAAACGTGTTGGTCCGGGCTCAGCGGGTCCACCAGTGGGACTTTAAAGCGGCTGAACCCGCCAGGCCGCAGTACTATGAGTTGCTGCACCGGTTGCAAAAATGGCTGCAGCCTGACATTCTAAGTCCGACTGCTATGCTGGACCGTCTGCTGGCTGACATGTTCTGGAGGGCCTTGCCTTACCCCCTTCAACACTGGATCGGCCAGGTATCCCCCACCAATGCCCTTGAGATGGTCGACCTGGTGGAGCGATATGAGGCCACCAGAAACCTGCAGGGGGTTCTTTTGGGAGGGGGCCAGTCAAACCCCGGAAATCTCCACCCCAGTCCCGGCGGCCGGCCAAACCCGCCCGGGATGTACCCCTTGCAGATCCATCCCCAGTGGTCTGCTGGCAGTGTCGGGAGCCTGGACACATAAGGGCCAACTGTCCCCATCGGGGGAACCCATGGAGACTAATTATGGGTACCGGGCTTCCATGTATGCCCGGAGACTGTGTGCGACCGGCACCCCGAGACAATAGACAATCGTCATCTGTGCCAGGTGCAAGTCGGGGATAACCTGGCAGTGGCGCTGTTGGACTCAGGGAGCCTGGTAACCCTGGTAAGTGCTGCCCTGGTACAGCCCACCCAGTATACGGGCCGGAAAGTGGGTGTTGTGTGCATTCACGGAGACTTAAAGGACTATCCCACTGCTGTAATGTCTCTGTCCACGGCGGCCGGCACCTGGACTTGTGAAGTGGCGATTTCCACAAAGCTACCCTATGAACTGATAATTGCGAGAGACTTCCCTGGTTTTCCGTCACTGTGGCCTGAGGTGACAGTGTCTAATAGCCCTGAGACAGGGGTAACCCTAGCAGAGTGGCCTGATACCACTGGAAGGCCAGAACCCTGGGAGCCTGAGTCTGAAGGGCCAGCGGTAGGGGTGACCACTGCTGCAGCGGTAGTGGGGGAGACAACCCCACTGAGTGTAATGGTGGGAGACACGGAGGACTTGCCACCGGGACCTGAGTTGGCAGACCTCAATGTCTCCGGGAAAATTTTGGGACCGCACAACACCGGGACCAAACCCTAACCAGGGCCTGGGAGAATGTGCTGGAAATTGATGGTAAACCCCAGAAACCAGGGGCTGAATTAATGTTTCCGCGATTCATTGTTCTGCAGGATATGTTGTATCGGGTGAACCAAATCCGAGGTGAACCTGTTGAACAGTTGGTGGTGCCCACAGCGTATAGCAAGCTTGTCATGGAGCTTGCCCACCAACATGTTCTTGGGGACACCTGGGGTGGCAGAAAACCCAGGACCGCATACTGCAGCGGTTTTATTGGCCCAGCGTGTTCAAGGAGGTAGAAAATTATTGTAAGTCCTGTCCAACCTGTCAGGTAACTAGCCCCCAGCCACATTTCCGTAGTCCTCTGGTACCTCTGCCAATTATTGAAGTACCGCTTGAGCGAATCGCTATGGATTTAATTGGGCCTGTACCAAGGTCTGCCAGGGGCCACCAACACATTCTGGTAGTTCTCGACTATGCCACTCGGTATCCGGAGGCGGTGCCTCTGCGACATACCTCAGCTAAGCTCATTGCCAAAGAGTTAATGGAGATGTTTTCCCGTGTGGGCCTGCCAAAAGAGGTTCTGACAGACCAAGGGACCCCTTTTATGTCCAAAGTAATGAGGGAACTGTGTAAATTGTTGCGTATAAAGCAGTTACGGACGTCCGTTTACCATCCGCAAACAGACGGTCTTGTGGAGAGGTTTAACCAAACTCTAAAAAATATGTTAAAGAGGGTGGTGTCTAGAGATGGGAAGGACTGGGATCTGCTTCTGCCCTATCTCATGTTCGCAGTGCGAGAGGTGCCCCAGGTCTCTACTGGGTTCTCGCCCTTCGAACTGCTTTATGGCAGACACCCTCGGGGCCTGTTGGATATCGCCAAGGAAGCATGGGAACAACAGCCTGTCCCCCACAAAAGTGTCATTGAGTATGTCGCCCAGATGCAGGAACGGATGGAAAGGGTGTTGCCCTTGGTCCGGGAGCATATGGAGGCAGCGCAACAAGCCCAGAGTAGGGTGTACAATCGTCAGGCTCGGGTACGGGACTTCAATCCGGGAGATCGGGTTTTGGTTCTGGTACCCACCCTTGACAGCAAATTCCTAGCTAGGTGGCAGGGCCCCTATGAGGTGATCGAGAAGGTAGGGGAAGTAAATTACAAAGTACACCAGCCAGGCGGCGCAAGCCGGAGCAGGTGTACCACGTGAATTTACTTAAGCCGTGGAAAGATAGGGACGCGGCCGACGACCACAGCCCCGGCCAGGGCTTCTAGGTGAAAGGGTCCCGCCCCACAGTTCGAGGCCTGTGAAGCAGTAACCACGGTGAAAACTGCAGACAGCCTGTCTTCCAAACAAGTTCAGGAAGTCAGGAGTTCCTCAGTCGGAACACGGATGTGTTCTCGGACCTCCCTGGCCGCACGTCTCTCATCCGACATGACATCGTCACTGAGCCTCAGGCCAAGGTCCGGTTAAAACCATACCGGGTACCCGAGGCTCGGCGGCGGGCCATCGCGGAGGAAGTGCAGTTAATGTTGAAGCTCGATGTCATTGAGGAGTCGAAAAGTGAGTGGGCCAGTCCCATAGTCCTAATACCCAAGCCAGATGGGACGTTGCGGTTCTGCAACGACTTTCGCAAGTTAAATGAAGTATCCAAGTTTGACGCGTATCCCATGCCCCGAGTAGACGAGCTTGTTGAAAATTTAGGACAAGCCCGTTATTTTTCTGTGCTGGACCTCACTAAAGGGTACTGGCAGGTACCCTTAACGGAGTCGGCTAAGGAAAAACCGCGTTTGTTACCCCGCAGGGCCTGTATCACTACAAGGTGTTACCCTTTGGCCTGCATGGCGCCCCGCCACTTTCCAAAGGTTAATGGACATAGTGCTGCGACCACATCGTCGGTACGCCTCGGCCTACTTAGATGATGTAGTCATCCACAGCACCGACTGGGAAAGCCATTTACCCAAGGTGCAGGCGGTAGTGGATGCCCTGAGGAAAGCTGGACTAACCGCCAATCCAAAAAAGTGTGCGATTGGGTTGGAAGAGACCAAATATCTGGGATATGTAATTGGGCGGGAGTCATCAAACCTCAGGTAACTAAGGTAGAGGCCATTCGTAACTGGCCCCGACCGGTCACCACCAGGCAGGTAAAGTCGTTCCTGGGGATTGTAGGATACTACATGAGGTTTGTGCCCCACTTTGCCACAATAGCAGCGCCATTGACAGACCTGTTGAAGGGGCGAAAGTCTGGGAGGGTTAGCTGGAGTGAGAAGGCGGAGGAGGCTTTCTCCGCGTTGAAGTCGGCCCTGTGTGGGTCCCCGGTTTTGGTGACACCCGACTTCAACAAGGAGTTTGTCGTACAGACCGATGCCTCGGAGGTAGGCCTCGGTGCGGTACTGTCTCAGGAGGTCAACGGGGAAGAACATCCCGTTGTCTTCCTGAGCCGTAAGCTCAGTCCCGCCGAGTCCAGATATAGTATAGTGGAGAGGGAGTGCCTGGCTATCAAGTGGGCACTCGAATCTCTCCGCTACTACCTGTTAGGGAGGAGGTTCCGTCTGGTGACCGACCATTCCCTCTCAAGTGGATGAGTCAGGCCAAGGAGAGGAATGCTCGGGTCACGAGGTGGTTCCTATCCCTTCAAAATTTCAAATTCTCCGTGGAACACAGGGCAGGCCGCTTGCAGGGTAACGCAGATGCCCTGTCCCGCGTCCACTGCCTCACGTGTGTTCACCCCTCAGGGTTGAACAAAGGGGGTGTGTAAGAGGGTGCAAGGTGTCATATTTGATGGCAGGTACGTGTCACCGAGGTTGCTGGCCTCGGTGAGGTAAGAGCCGGGTTTTTTTGTCTGCAGCAGCTAGTGCTGTTTGACTCTGTTAAATAGCATGGCTGCAAAGCCGATCCGGGCCGGCTCTTACCGGGAGCAGCTAAAGTGTAGGGTGGGTGGCTGCTCCCACGATCCAGTCCTGGTTTTGGGCTGGGTATAAAACACAGCCAGCAGCTGTGTCTGGTGTGGTGATTATCCAGGAGCCTGCTAACAGGGCTCTGGAGTTCTCTGTCCTGGAGGAAAGAGCTCAGCAAGGAGGTGGCTTTTGTTCCTGGCTACCTGAAGGTGGATTCTCCTGTGGCTGGGCAGACAGCCTGGTGCGAACCTGCACCTAAACCTCCCAGGTGACTGAACCTGTGTTGGCCTGTTTTGTTTTGCCTCCTTGTTTCTGATCTGTGTGAATTACCACCGAAAGACTGTTTGCTGTGTATTTTTGTGTCAGTGTGAATAAAACACTGTTTATTGCACATCCTGGACTCTTTGTTTTGCCTCGGTACTGCACCCGCACCGCTGTCTACCAGAGCGACTCCCCACAATATATACTAGCAGAAGGACCCAGGTTCGCACGGGTATATTTCCACTATTTTCCTTTAATGTTTGTGTGTGCTGTTATAAGATAGACTATGTCTCCCATAAAAGTGACCTCTACCTCAACCCGTCTCCTTAACAGTGACCTCAATAGCACCCCAGCCCTCAACACTGAACCCCCAAAGTGCCCCACCCCTTCAAATGTGACTTCCACAACACCCCACCGCCCTCTAACAAAGACCTCCACCGCAGCCCACCCTCTTAACAGTTACCCGCCACAGTGATCTAGCCCTTAACAGTGATCTCCACAAGTCCACGCCACCTTAACATTTACCTCCACAGCACCCCACTCCCTCAACTTTGACCTGCACAGTGAACCATCCCCTTAACAGTGACCCCGCCTCACACCACCCCTTTACCGGTGACATTCACAACACCCCACCCCCTTAACAGTGACCTCAACAGTACCCTACCCCTTAAGAGAGACCTCCACTGCGCTCACCCATTTAATAGTGACTTCTACAGTACCCTGCTCCCTTAACAGTGACCTCCGCAACACCTGCCCCCCGAACAGTGACCTTCACCGTTCCCTGCACCTTGGTTATTGGTTAATCCCATGCACGTTTAGCAACTGGCTGCAAGCGTTCGCTATACTAGCGTATCGGGTTTACGTCGGGGTGGGTTGGCTCCACTATGACGAACAGTTTCGGCAACGCAGGGCGGTTAGTCCTGATATCCGGTGGGATCACAAGGATATTGGGCTTTGGTTACTGGTGACGGCACCAACTAGGATGGTGCAGCCCTTCCGGGGGCGCTTGAGGGGTCAACAACGGGAACGCTTGCGGCAGCATCAGCGAAGGGCTTATGTTTCCTTTTCAACAAAGGAAATTGCAGATCCGGGGCTAAGTGCAAATTTAAGCACGAATGCACCTTGTGCGGGGGGCCCCCATGGAGCCAGCCCGTGTTTTTAGAGGGGGAAAACAAAGGGAGGGTGGGGACGCTGCTGGAAAAAAATCTGACTCCAGTGCGGGTGGAATAGATGCAGGAGTTCCTAGATAGGTACCCAGATCGGGCAGTGGCCATTTTTACTTGTTAACAGTTTTAAGTTAGGTTTTCGTATTCCATCATTTACGCCGGCGGGGCCCCTGGTTCATAAGAATCTGAGGTCCGCTCTTGATCACCCCGAGGTAGTTTCTGGGAAGTTAAGGAAGGAGGTGGAGTTGGGGCGGATGGCGGGCCCGTTTAGGGTGCCTCCGTTGGTCAATCTAAAAGTTTCTCTATTGGGGTGGTGCCTAAGAAGGAGCCAAACAAGTTTCGGCTCATTCACCATTTGTCATATCCAAAAGGAGCGTCATTCAATTACGGCATAGATGCCGATTTATGTTCAGTGGTGTATACATCATTTGATGCGGCTGTGAATTGGGTAAGATGGTGGGGCCGGGGAACGTTAATGGCAAAGGTTGACATTGAAGCAGCTTTTCGCTTGTTACCGCTTAATGTGGAGAGCTTGCATTTGTTGGGTTGTTTTTGGGAAGGGAGTTATTTTGTAGATAGGTGCTTACCCATGGGGTGTTCGCTTTCCTGTGCGTATTTTGAAATGTTTAGTTCATTTTTAGAATGGGTAGTGGTTGACGTTTCGGGTTGTTCATCGGTTATTCACTATTTAGATGATTTTTTTGTTTAGGGCTGCCGGAAAGCTCGGGTTTGTTCTTTTGTTACTGCATATGTTAGTCGGTTTTTGCGCATTTTGGGGTACTGCTGGCTGGTGAGAAGACGGTGGGTCCAGCGTTGGAATTGTTGTGTTTTTTGGGAAATGTTATAGACACTGTCAGGATGGAGTGTAGACTTCCGGAGGAAAAACTGTTGAATCTGCGGCAGGAGGTTTGTAAGGCCATAAAACGGGAAAAGATTAGGTTGCGGGACTTGCAGTTCTTATTGGGAAAACGTAACTTTGCATGCCGGATTATGCCGATGGGTCGAATTTTTTGCAGACGCGGCTACGACGGCTGTGTCAGCGCCACATCACTTGCACGGCTACGAAAGGAATTGAAAGGGGATTTAAGGGTATGGGCAGAGTTTTTACAACAGTACAATGGTCAGACGTTAGTTATGGGGGACGCTTGTGATAATGTTGATTTTGAGTTATATACGGACGCGTCTTGGGGAGTTGGTTTTGGGGCTTATTGCAAGGGACAATGGTGTGCGGGTCAGTGGCCGGAGACGTGGTTTACGTGTGGCTGGGTAACCTGGCTCTTTTGGAACTATTTACCATTGTCATGGCGGTAGTGTTGTGGGGAGAGCGATTCGCCAATAGAAAGGTGCGTTTCCATTGTGATAACTTGGGGGTGGTTCAGGCTATCAACAGTTTATCGGCATCTTGTTTATTAGGCTCTTGCAATTTCTGGTCTTGCGTGGTCGCAAAGCATGTTGCAGGGGTGTCTAATTCTGTGGCGGATGCTCTTTCTCATTCACAGTGGGAGTGGTTTCGGCTTCTAGTGCCAGAAGCAGAGGAAGAGGGTCTGGAGTGTCCGATTTGGCTTTGGGAAATCCTGGAGGAGCGATAGTGAGGTTGTTGAAGGACTCGCTGAGTCCTGGTACCTGGAAGGCATATGGTAAGGCGTGGGAGACCTGGGAGAGGTGGAGCTCCCGGCTTGAGGCATGCGTTGATGATGGAGAGATGATATTGGTGCTGTTATTAGGGCATTTTAAAGAGGAAGGTTGGTCTGTTTCTCAGGTAAACCGTTTTATTGCATGTCTAGCGTATGGGTTAAGGTTGCGTGGCTTAACTGACCAGACAAAAACTTTTTGGGTTCGGTAGGTTTTGAAGGGATGGCATAGGGGAAGTAAGGTCGAAGACCAGGGGAGGCGGGTTGCTTTTAAGTTTCTTTTGGAGATAAGAAAAGAGAAAAGTTGGGCGTTGTTTTTAGTTCGGGTGGGAAGTGGGTTTATTTAGGACGGCATTTGCATTAGCATTTTTTGGGGCTTTTAGATTAGGGGAGTTGGTGAGTGTCAGTGTCAGTAGAGCGGGGGTTTGAAGTGTGATGATGTGGACTTATATTTGGACAGGGTTGTGGTTCAGATTCGAAGTCGAAAACGGATCAGGAAGGTAGGGGTTGCCAGTTTACGTTGTTTGCAGTTCCTGGTTGTTTTATGTGCCCAGTCCGGTGTGTGGAGGGTGATAGTGTGGGATTAGGTAGGGATACGTTGCCTTTTCTCCGGCATGAGGACGGTCTCGCTTTTGTCCCGTTTTCAATTTTTGGCGGTGTTCAAGAAATGCTTGAAAGCTCTTGGAGTCGAGGGAACAGGGTATTCTGGGCACCCGCTCAGGATAGGAGCAGTGACGGAGGTGGCCAGATTGGGAGTCAGTGAGGAGGTAATTCGAAGATTGGGCGTTGGGAATCGGCGAGGTTTCGGTCTTATGTTAGACAGTTTTTTTTTTATAGATATGATGCGGGCAATGTTTGCTTTAGTGTTAATTCTTCTTTGTTTGATTTCAGGTTCGACAGCAGCTTTGGTGTGGATGTAGGGCACTCCTATGTGTTTTGGGGGCAGTTAGAGCGGGTGTGTGGCCGAACTGGCCCCTGACCCTTAACCCTAATACTGACCCCCAAACCCTAAGTCTAATACTAGTCTCTAGATCTAATATTGACCCCTAATGCTAATACAATGCCATACTGACCCCTAACCCTAAGGCCTCATTCACACGACAGTATTTTGCGGACCGTATACTGGTCGTTTTTTCAGTTCAGTATACTGACAGTATACTGAACCATTCACTTCAATGGGACCGCAAAAATACTGAAGTGTCTCCGTATGCCTTCCGCTTCCGTTTTTCCGCTCCGCTTAAATATAGAACATGTCCTATTCTTGTCCGCAAATCACGCTCAGTGGCTCCATTCAAGTCAATGGGTCCGCAAAAACGGAAAGCATACGGAAGTGCATCCGTATGTCTTCCGTATCCGCTCCGCTTTTTGCGGAACCATCTATTGAAAATGTTAAGACCAGCCCAATTTTTTTCTATGTTATTACTGTATACTGTATATGCCATACGGAAAACGGAACGGAAAACGGAACCGAAACGGAAACACAACGGAAGAAAAACGGAACCACTGATCCGCAAAATACGGACCGCAAAATACTGAAAAAGCCATACGGTCGTGTGAATGAGGCCTAATACTGAAAATTAACCCTATGGCTACATTTGCAAAACCGTATGTGTTTTCCCATCCACATCCGCAAAGCAAGAATACTGGCCATGTGCGCTCGACGCTTTGTGGAACACACAAGGGCAGGAAACTGCAATATATATATATAGAAAAATAAATAAAAGCAGACTGATGTACCAGCCCTAAAAAGGGATTTTTGGACCGCTGTTAGGACACTGTCCTTATAGGAGATGAGCCTTTGAGGACTGGAGTGGACACAGAACACTGTCCTAGCTAACGCTTCCCTATTAATTCGGCAGCAGCAGCACTCTCCCTGCTCTAACTAACACTGCAGCTTCAGAATGAACCTAAGATGGATGCTGTTCTTGCTTTTTGATAGGAGGTGGGAGGGTCTGGGAGTGAGGGTATACTGATTGGCTGGAATGTGTCTGCTGACTGTGAGGTACAGAGTCAAAGTTTACTCAATGATGATGTATCGGGGCGGACCGAATTTTTCGGGACATCTCTACCCCTAACCCTAATACTGGCCCCTAACCCAGAACTGACACAAAGTCCAGAACACGGACTGAAGTCAGAGATTAGCACAGCAGAGAAAGATAAAGCAAGATATCCAAGTTCAGCTGCCAGTTTACCCCAAAACCTGCTGGAACCAAAAGAAAGATCAAGTATTGTCTGTTAAACTTTACAAAGTTTAGACTCAGCTTATTCTCTACAAACTACGACTCTCCAATTTATTTCTATGGAGCCTAACCCTGGGGAGCGACGGTATCCAGGTAAGAGCGCCGTGACACAGCAAACTAATAAGGCTGCACCACCAATCGGCATCCCAAAAACCTGGTGCACGATAAGCCCTGGGGGCAGCATACTGCAAAGGAATCTTTGTTGGTCTCATGTTAACAAAATGACAAAATTCAGAGGCTTCAGGGGTTAAAAATACAACTTGGCTGTATTTGGTCCAGCAACAAAACAGCGACATCACATAGAGATCAGTTCACACATAACAGTATTCAGAGCACAGATGTTCCACTGTGGCTACTGTGCCTTTCAAGACTGAGACCTTGACTGCAGTTGTCAACAGTTTTATGCCCCAGTAACAGCATCACCTGGGCTGATTGGTGGGGAAGGGGGGAGTCCTGGAGGGGGAGGGAATGGCAGGTCCCACTGCCAACCTACCTGCCATTCCAAAAAAATTCAGGCCCGGAAATAAAATTTATAAAAACCTCAGCAAAGTAAATTTACTAAGGAAACCCAACTTTCCTGGATTTTTCATCTCACCTACATTAAAAAGTGTGGATGAGATGTACACCCTCCAGGTGTCTTCCATCTGCCTATGTATTCTACGATAGATAGACAGACAGACAGGGGAAAGACGGACATACAGATAGACAAACAGAGGGACAGACAGACAGACAGATATGGCCACTGTTGATGGTGTTCCAAGGCTTTAGGACTGATGGGCATGATGGTATTAACGCCATTTAGTCCATGGACCGGCAGCTGCAGCAGGTGTTCTTCTTCTGGGTCCTTTTTGAATCCATTTATGGAACCGTTTCAGGCGGGATGGTCTCGTGATATTCTCCTGATCTGTTTTGGATGGTTTTTTCATGATTTTTTCCTCCTCTATTTTAGGTGTTATTTTCATTATTTTCTCCTCCTCTTTTTGGCAGCTTTAAGTTGTTCAATAATTGTCATTTCTTTCTTGATGTTATTCATGGCTGGTCTGATGTTATCTTTCTTGATGTCATTCATGGCTGGTCTGATGTTATCTTTCTTGATGTTATCTATGACTGGTCTGATGTTATCTTTCTTGATGTTATCTATGGCTGGTCTGATGTTATTTTTCTTAATTTGCACTAAAGGCTTTTGAACAACTACAAAATGAAAAGGAAACCATCAGCAGGTAGTAGATATAACAGAATATATACTTTTAACATTATGAGCAATGCAGTAATATAGTGATGCAGCTCATCAGCAGACATGATGCTGAATAATGGGGTAATAGAAGGACCCACAATGTGTGTGATCAGCAGATATGAGAGGTAACCCTAAGCTCTACCTGGACCCCCATTATATATGTTATTACATAGAAATGATTACCTGGCTTCTCCACTCGAACCATCGCTAGATCAGTTGCCTGTTTCTGTCTCCCGCCGGCGCCAGGCCTTGATGTACTTGTAACTGTGAGACAGAGAAATGTCCTGACATTAGCCGCTACAGATGATGATCTTCAGTTCCCCATCAGAATATACCCATGACCCCCTCCCCACTACAGGGGGTGAGCTATAAAGGTGCAGTATATAACAGGCAGGAAGGATATACAATAGTGCTATATTCTTTATCACATCATAATACAGGACTGGGAAAGAGTGGACAGCAGTTACATGATTACATCCCTGCCCGATCCTGCCCCTGTATTATAACTTGGCTGCAGTAGTTACTGCGCTCCCTGTAGGTCAGACAATACAGTGTATAGAGAATATTGTGATCTGTAGAGTAGAAGAAAATTGTAAACTCACCAGCAAAAGATGGTAATCACGGCGGCAAGCAATAGAAATCCGCATAGCGGCAGGACAACGCGGTACATGACTGGTAATAAAGACACAAGATGCTCAAGTTATCAATTCTTATCATAGAGAACATATTCTACAAGACATTGTCCAACATCTCTAGATCCTAGAGGATAATGAGAGTAGAAATAGGAGAGGAAGGACTTGACTACTCACTGTTATTTGCACCAGCGCTGTCCGGACCGGGGTTGTACTCCTGATCCTGGGAAAGTCACTGTCCATGAAAGAATGAAGAAAAATAAAGACATGAAATCAATGATAGCGGAAGCTGAACCCCAAAACGAGGACAAGAGGCAACGTCAGAAGATGACAATAAATCAGTATTTAGTAAGTGCCCACTAGTGGATGTCATCATTTAAGGCCATGGTTTCAGATTAGAAACCTTACAGCTTTCTTTCTGAAATATCCTCCCTCTTGTTCCAGGGGTTGTGTACGGTTTTGCAGTTCAGCGCCATCCAAGTAAATGGGGCTCAGCTACAATGCCGCACACAGCCCACTGTCCTATAACCTGATCTCCAAGCCACAGAGATACCAGCCAGATTTGCCTCTAGGACTCGTAATCATGTAAGGATAAATACAATATTCAGCCCCCATTCCGTAAGATAAACCCCGGTGATAATAGCCATTACCTGCAGGTGTTTTTGTGGGCTTTCCGTAAACATAAAATATAAAAAAGAAAAGAAAACAAGAACAATTCTTCTTGAATCCATCGTCTCCAACATCTAACCCTCAAAAGAATCCAGTGCACCCCAACACATAGAACCCTGGACACAGCATTGTGATGTCATACAGCTTCAGTATTCTAAGGGGCGGGGCTCCTGGCTACTGCTGATGTCATCAGAGATCTAGTCTGAATGAAGAACTGTATATAGAGCAGTAATGTTTAAAGGGGAATGCCACTTTTAGTAAACCTTTAACAAAGTCATAAGTATATTGGGCGTTATTTATTAAACTGGTGTGAAGTGGAAATGGCTTAGTTGCCCATAGCAACCAATCAGATTCCACCTTTCAATTTGGGCCACTCCTTTGGAAAGTGAAAGGAGGAATCTGATTCATTGCTATGGGCAAATAAGCCAGTTTTCCGTTACACCAGTTTGATAAATGATCCCCATTATGTACATTATAGCATGAGACTACACAATTATGATACATAATTTATACATTCAGAACTCCTGGGTGGTAATGAGGACTCTCCTTCCTCTTTTAACCCCTTAAGGACGCATGACGATCGGTACGCCATTGTTTCCGAAGTCCTCAGGACCCATGACGCACAGGTACGCCATGAGTAGTTTCGATCACTGCTGCTCAGCCGGCAGTGATCGGAACAAGGTACCTGCTGAAATCATTCAGCAGGTACCTTGTTACAATGCCCAGAGGGGTCCTGTGACCCCCATATCGGGCGATCTCTGCAAACTGCAGGTCAATTCAGACCCACGGTTTGCAGCGCCTGTGCGATCTCTGGGGATCAGAGAGTTAATGCCCCCAAAGTGTTCATTTTAACCCCCTGCAGCCCCCAATCATATTATGGCTGCGGGGTGCAGGGGAGGGTGGTTGCGGGCGGCGGGAGGCTGTGCGGGCTGTGTCAGCACATTGCACGTCCGTAAAAATCTGCTCTATAAAAATATCAAATGACTGAACTCGTTAGGTGAACGCCATAAAAAGAAAAAAATGGTGTAATTAAGCCATTTATTTGGCACCTTACATCACTAAAAGTGTAATACAAAGCGATCAAAAAGCGTATGCCTCCCAAAATAGTACGAATCAAACCGCCATCTCATCCCGCAAAAAATGAGCCCCTACCTAAAACATTGCTTCTCAGACTAAAACATGATTTTTTTTGTTTCAAAAATGCTTTTTAGTGTTAAATGTAAAAAAACCCTAAAAGTAGACATATTGGGTATCTCCATGTCCGTAAAAATCTGCTCTATAAAAATATAACATGACCTAACCCCTCAAGTAAAAACTGTAAAAAAATTAAATAAAAACGTTGTCAAAAGCCATTTTTTTGTCACCTTACATCACAAAAAGTGTAATAGCAAGTGATCAAAAGACATATTACCCCCAAATAGTGCCAATCTAACCGTCACCTCATCCCGCAAAAAATGAGCCCCTACATAAGACAGTCGCCCAAAAAATAAAAATAAACTGTGGCTTTCAGAATGTGGAGACACTAAAAATAATTTTTTTCAAAAATGCTTTATTATGTAAAACTAAAACAAAAACCCCTAAAAAGTAGTCATATTTGGTATTGTCGCGTCCGTAACAACCTGCTCTATAGAAATAGCACACAATCTAACCTGTCAGTTCAACAATGTAATTAACAAAAGACAAAAACGGTCCCAAAACAGCAATTGTTTTGCAAATTTTCCATTTTAATCAATTTTTCCAGTAACAAAGCAAGGGTTAACAGCCAAACAAAACTCAATATTTATTGCCCTGATTCTCTTGTTTGCACAAACACCCCATATGTGGTCGTAAACTGCTGTATGGCCAAACGGCAGGGCGTAGAAGGAAGGGAACGCCATATGGTTTTTGAAAGGCAGATTTTGCTGGACTGGTTTTTTGACAATATGTCCCATTTGAAGCCCCCTGATGCACCCCTACAGTAGAAACTCACAAAAATCGACCCCATTTTGGAAACTACGGGATAAGGTGTCAGTTTTGTTGGTACTATTTTAAGGTAAATATGATTTTTGGTTGCTCTATATTACACTTGTTTTGAGACAAGGTAACAAAAATAGAAATTCTGAAATCTCATCTCCATTTGCCAATAACTCTTGAGGAACACCTAAAGGGTTAACAAAGTTTATAAAACTGGTTTTGAATACCTTGAGGGGTGTAGTTTCTTAGATAGAGTCACTTTTATGGAGTTTCTACTCTAGGGGTGCATCGGGGGCTTCAAATGGGACATGGTGTCAAAAACCAGTCTAGCAAAATCCACCTTCCAAAAACCATTTGGCATGCTCCTTTCCTTCTGCGCCCTGCAGTTTGGCCATACAGCAGTTTACAACCCCATATTGGATGTTCGTTCAAACTACAGAATCGGGGAATAAATATTAAGTTTTGTTTGGCTGTTAACCCTTGCTTTGTACTGAAAAAATGGATTAAAATGGAAAAGTTTCCAAAAATCGAAATTCTGAAATTTTATCTCCATTTTCCATTAACTCTTGTGGAAAACCTAAAGGGTTAATTACGTTTGTAAAATCAGTTTTGAATACCTTGAGGGGTGTAGTTTCTAGAATGGGGTAATTTTTGGGTGGTTTCTATTATGTAAGCCTCACAAAGTGACTTCAGACCTGAACTGGTCCCTAAAAAGTGGGTTTTAGAAAATTTCTGAAAAATTTCAAGATTTGCTTCTAAACTTCTAAGCCTTATAACGTCCCCAAAAATGAAATAGCATTCCCAAAATGATCGATACATGAAGTAGACATAT
>JAKVIS010002285.1:0-24074 GCA_033119425.1 Bufotes viridis | reverse complement strand
GGTATTTTAAACAATGCCCCTAAATCCCCTGTGACACACGGCACACTTGACCCAAGAAATACAATTCCCCCACTCCTCACCTGTTGATGTGCACGGTCTCACACCTGACTGAGGAATGAAGCATCATGGCTGCGTGCCAGGTAGGTAAACAATGTGGGCCCATTGTGATGTCATCAGCTCCGTGGATGCTAAGGGACCCCACTTTGACACGCCTCAGTGTTCCGTCTATGGCGGAAATTTTCTAGCTGGTGCTGCTCCTAGTTGCTTTCTGAGCTTGCCATTTGGACTTAGCAGTTGAACAGACCAGTCAAATTCAAGGAATTTGTGCTGTGGTGAAAGGTTTGAATGCAGAGGAGCCAGCCAGGCGAGGAAACCTGGTCTCTGTGCAGCATTGCTCTGCATGCTGCAATTGAGCATGCGCTAGCGATCCTATTCTCAGGTTTCTGGAACAGGTAGGTCAGGTGCAGAGGTCCTGGAGAAGCATGCTACCACCAAAGTGAGCTCATGCGGACAGACAGATCTGAAAGTTAATTTCCATGGACCAAAACATTTCTGGCAAAACCTATGGGCTTACTACTTCTGAGGTAAAAGGACCTGCAGACACTCAACTGGATCTGAACCTGCAAGGCAGAAGCTTCCCCAAGAGGAAAACAAAATATGGTTTGGCCCCAGACTTAGCCTATTAACATTCCCTTTGTGCTGACTAGTGGAGGCACATGTTCAGATAACAAGTTTTGAGTGAACCATTCTACTCAGAAATAGGTAAGACTGCTGGTGTGTACTGTACTCTGCCAAGGTGTACTGAGGCATCATTCTAATTCAGTACAAAAGGGCATTTTAAATCAATGCTCCCTTACCCCTTGTGACACGGCACACTTGACCCAAGAAATACAATTCCACCTCTCACCTGTTGATGTGCACGGTTCCACACCTGACTGAGGAATGAAGCATCATGGCTGCTGCCAGGTAGGCAAACAATACAGGGCCCATTGTGATGTCATCGTCCGTGGATGCTAAGGGACTCCACTTTGACACGCTCAGTGTTCCGTCTATGGAACTTCTCTATTGGTAGCTGCCTCTATTTATTTTCTCTGAGCTGCCATTTGGATTAGCAGTTGAACAGACCAGTCAATTTAAGGAATTTGTGCTGTGGTGAAAGGTTTGATTACAAAGAGGGAGCCTACAAGGAGGAAACCTGGTCTTGTGCAGCATTGCTCGCAGTTGCAATTGAGCCAGCTGATCCTATTCTCAGGTTTCTGGAACAGGTAGGTCAGGTGCAGAGGTCCTGAGAAGTAGTACCACCAAAGTGAGTTCATCGGACAGACAGACGCAGTAAGATTTCCATGGACCAAAAACATTTCAAAACCTATGCTTCGTTTACTTGAGGTAAAAAGGACCTGCAGTCACTAAACTGATCTAGAACTCTGCAAGGCTTCCCAAGAGGAAAACAAAATATTTTTGCTCCCAGACTTCTAGCCTATTAACATTCCTTTGTGCTGACAGTGGGAGGCACATGTTCAGATAACAAGTTTGAGGACCATTCTACCAGGGAAATAGGTAAGACTGCTGGTGTGTACTGTACTTGCTAAGGTGGTAATGAGGCATCATTCTAATCTGTACAAAAGGGCATTTAAACAATGCCCCTACTCCCTGTGACACGGCACACTTGACCCAAGAAATACAATTCCACTCTCACCTGTTGATGTGCACGGTTCCACACCTGACTGAGGAATGAAGCATCATGGCTGCTGCCAGGCAGGTAAACAATGTGGGCCCACAGATGTCATCGTCCTGTGGATGCTAAGGACCCACTTTGACACGCCAGTGTTCCGTCTATGGAAATTTTCATTGGTGCTGCCCTATTTATTTTCTGAGCTTGCCATTTGATTAGCAGTTGAACAGACCAGTCAATTCAAGGAATTTGTGCTGTGGGTGAAAGGTTTGATTGCAAAAGAGGAGCCAGCAAGGAGGAAACCTGGTCTCTGTGCAGCATTGCTCGCAGTTGCAATTGAGCTGCTAGCTGATCCTATTCTCAGGTTTCTGGAACAGGTAGGTCAGGTAGAGGTCCTGGAGAAGTATGCCACCACAATTAAAGTGAGTTCATCGGACAGACAGAGCAAAGTTAATTTCATGGACCAAAACATTTCAAAACCTATGCTTAATAACTTGTAGGTAAAAGGACCTGTAGACACTAAACTGATCTGAACCTGCAAGGCGGCTTCTCAAGAGGAAAACAAAAATGATTTCTGCCCCAGACTTAGCTCTATTAACATTCCCTTGTGCTGACAGTGGAGGCACATGTTCAGATAACAAGTTTTGACGGACCATTCACCAGAAATAGGTAAGACTGCTGGTGTGTACTGTACTTGCCAAGGTGTAAGTGAGGCATCATTCTAATCTGTACCAAAAGGGCATTTCTTAAACACAATGCCCCTACCCCTGTGACACAGGCACACTTGACCCAAGAATATACACCCCACCCTCACCTGTTGATGCACGGTTCCACACCTGACTGAGGAATGGAAGCATCACTGGCTGCTGCCAGGTAGGTAAACAATGTGGGGCCCATTGTGATGTCATCGCCTCATGGATGCTAAGTGGACTCCACTCTTGACACGCTCAGTAGTTCCGTCTATGGAAATTTTTCATTGGTGCTGCCCTATTTATTTTCTGAGCTTGCCATTTGGATTAGCAGTTAAACAGACTCAGTCAATTCACAGGAATTTGTGCTGTGGTGAAAGGTTTGGATTGCAAAAGAGGGAGCCTGCAAGGAGGAAACCTGGTCTCTGTGCAGCATTGCTCGTAGTTGCAATTGAGCTGCAAGCTGGATCCTATTCTCAGGTTTCTGGAACAGGTAGGTCAGGTGCAGAGGTCCTGAGAAGTATGCTACCACCAAAGTGAGTTCATCGGACAGACAGACGCAAGTTAATTTCCATGGACCAAAAACATTTCAAAACCTATGCTTAATACTTGAGGTAAAAAGGACCTGCAGACACTAAACTGATCTGAACTCTGCAAGGCAGCTTCCCAAGAGGAAAACAAAAAATGATTTTGCCCCAGACTTAGCACCTATTAACATTCCTCTGTGCTGACAGTGGAGGCACATGTTCAGATAACAAGCTTTGAGGACCATTCTACCAGAAATAGGTAAGACTGCGGTGTACTACTTGCCAAGGTGTAATGAGGCATCATTTAATCTGTACAAAAGGGCATTTTAAACAATGCCTGCTACTCCTGTGACACGGCACACTTGACCCAAGAAATACAATTCCACCCTCACCTGTTGATGTGCACGGTCTCCACACCTGACTGAGGAATGAAGCATCATGGCTGCTGCCAGGTAGGTAAACAATGTGGGCCCATTGTGATGTCATCGTCCGTGGGATGCTAAGTGACTCCACTTGACACGCTCAGTGTTCCGTCTATGGAAATTTTCATTGGTGCTGCCCTATTTATCTTCTGAGTCTGCCATTTGATTAGCAGTTGAACAGACCAGTCAACTCAAGGAATTTGTGCTGTGGTGAAAGGTTTGGATTGCAAAAGAGGAGCCTGCAAGGAGGAAACCTGGTCTCTGTGCAGCATTGCCTCGCAGTTGCAATTGAGCGCTAGCTGGATCCTATTCTCAGGTTTCTGAAACAGGTAGGTCAGGTGCAGAGGTCCTGGAGAAGTATGCTACCACCAAAGTGAGCTCATCGGACAGACAGATGCAAAGTTAATTTCCATGGACCAAACATTTCAAAACCTATGCTTAATACTTGAGGTAAAAAGGACCTGCAGACACTAAACTGATCTGAACTTGCAAGCAGCTTCCAAGAGAAAAACAAAAATGATTTTTGCCTCAGACTTAGCTCTATTAACATTCTCTGTGCTGACAGTGGAGGCACATGTTCAGATAACAAGTCTTTGAGGACCATTCCTACCAGAAATAGGTAAGACTCGGCTGGTGTGTACTGTACTCTGCCAAGGTGTACGAGGCATCATTCTAATCGTACAAAGGGCATTTTTAAACAATGCCCCTACCCCTGTGACACTGGCACACTTGGACCCAAGAAATACATTCCACACCTCACCTGTTGATGTGCACGGTTCCACACCTGACTGAGGAATGAAGCATCATGGCTGCTGCCAGGTAGGTAAACAATGGGCCCATTGTGATGTCATCGTCCATGGATGCTAAGGGACCCACTTGACACGCTCAGTGTTCCGTCTATGGAAATTTTCATTGGTGCTGCCCTATTTATTTTCTGAGCTTGCCATTTGGATTAGCAGTTGAACAGACCAGTCAATTCAAGGAATTTGTGCTGTGGTGAAAGGTTTGGATTGCAAGAGGGAGCCAGCAAGGAGGAAACCTGGTCTCTGTGCAGCATTGCTCGCAGTTGCAATTGAGCGCAGCTGGATCCTATTCTCAGGTTTCTGGAACAGGTAGGTCAGGTGCAGAGGTCCTGAGAAGTATGCTACCACCAAAGTGAGTTCATCGACAGACAGACGCAAAGTTAATTTCCATGGACCAAAACATTTCAAAACCTATGCTTAATACTTTAGGTAAAAAGGACCTGCAGACACTAAACTGGATCTGAACTGCAAAGGCAGCTTCCCAAGAGGAAAACAAAATGATTTTGCCCTATGACTTAGCCTTATTAACATTCCCTTGTGCTGACAGTGGAGGCACATGTTCAGATAACAAGTTTTGAGGACCATTCTACCAGAAATAGGTAAGACTGCTGGTGTGTACTGTACTTGCCAAGGTGTAATGAGGCATCATTCTAATCTGTACAAAAGGGCATTTTTAAACAATGCCCCTACCCCTGTGACACGGCACACTTGACCCAAGAAATACAATTCCACCCTCACCTGTTGATGCACGGTTCCACACCTGACTGAGGAATGAAGCATCATGGCTGCTGCCAGGTAGGTAAACAATGTGGGCCCATTGTGATGTCATCGTCCGTGGATGCTAATGGACTCCACTTTGACACGCTCAGTGTTCCGCCTATGGAAATTTTCATTGGTGCGGCCCTATTTATTTTCTGAGCTTGCCATTTGGATTAGCAGTTGAACAGACCAGTCAATTCAAGGAATTTGTGCTGTGGTGAAAGGTTTGATTGCAAAGAGAGGAGCCAGCAAGGAGGAAACCTGGTCTCTGTGCAGCATTGCTCAGTAGCTGCAATTGAGCGCTAGCTGGATCCTATTCTCAGGTTTCTGGAACAGGTAGGTCAGGTGCAGAGGTCCTGGAGAAGTATGCTACCACCAAAGTGAGCTCTATCGGACAGACAGACGCAGTTAATTTCCATGGACCAAAACATTTCAAAACCTATGCTTAATACTTGAGGTAAAAAGGACCTGCAGACACTAAACTGATCTGAACTTGCAAGGCAGCTCTCAAGAGGAAAACAAAAATGATTTTGCCCCAGACTTAGCCTTATTAACATTCCCTTAGTGCTGACAGTGAGGCACATGTTCAGATAACAAGTTTTGAGGACCATTCTACCAGAAATAGGTAAGACTGCTGTGTGTACTGTACTTGCCAAGGTGTAATGAGGCATCATTCTAATCTAGTGCCAAAGGGCATTTTTAAACAATGCCCCTACCCCTGTGACACGGCACACTTGACCCAAGAAATACAATTCCACCTCACCTGTTGATGTGCATCGGTTCCACACCTGACTGAGGAATGAAGCATCATGGCTGCTGCCAGGTAGGTAAACAATGTGGCCCATTGTGATGTCATCGTCCGTGGATGCTAAGGGACTCCACTTGACACGCTCAGTGTTCCGTCTATGGAAATTTTCATTGGTGCTGCCCTATTTATTTTCTGAGCTTGCCATTTGGATTAGCAGTTGAACAGACCAGTCAATTTACGGAATTTGTGCTGTGGTGAAAGGTTTGATTGCAAAAGAGGGAGCCTGCAAGGAGGAAACCTGGTCTCTGTGCAGCATTGCTCGCAGTTGCAATTGAGCGCTAGCTGGATCCTATCTCTCAGGTTTCTGAACAGGTAGGTCAGGTGCAGAGGTCCTGGAGAAGTATGCTACCACCAAAGTGAGTTCATCGGACAGACAGATGCAAAGTTAATTTGCATGGACCAAAACATTTCAAAACCTATGCTAATACTTTAGGTAAAAAGGACCTGCAGTCACTAAACTGATCTGAACCTGCAAGGCAGTTTCCTAAGAGGAAAAACAAATATGATTTTGCCCCAGACTTAGCCTATTAACACATTCCTTGTAGCTGACAGTGGAGGCACATGTTCAGAAAACACGTTTGAGGACCATTCTAACAGAAATAGGTAAGACTGCTGGTGTGGTACTGTACTTGCACAGAAAAGTGTAATGAGGCATCATTCTAACCTGTACAAAAGGGCATTTTTAAACAATGCCTCTACCCCCTGAGAGACACGGCACACTTCTGACCCAAGAAATACAATTCCACCACCTGTTGATGTGCACGATCTCCCACACCTGACTGAGTGAATGAAGCACTCGTGGCTGCTGCCAGGTAGGTAAAACAATGTGGGCCCATTGTGATGTCATCGTCCCGTGATGCTAAGGACTCCACTTTGACACGCCAGTGTTCCGTCTATGGAAATTTTCATTGGTGCTGCCCTATTTATTTTCTGAGCTTGCCATTTGATTAGCAGTTGAACAGACCAGTACCAAGAATTTGTGCTGTGGTGAAAGGTTTGAATGCAAAAGAGTGAGCTACAGCAAGGAGGAAACTCCGGTCTCTGTGCACAATGTCCAGAGCAAACCAAAGCTCCAAAGAAGTGAAAAATCTACACCTGTGAATCAGAACAACAGCGATTCAGCTGCTCAGTCAATTTTTTTTCTGGCTGGGCAGACTGTTTTCTGGTACATGTTACTGGGCTGATAGGCGGCGGCCATTTTGGGACTTGTGGTGCTACAGCAAAAGCTGCCACAACGTCCATTAATCTCATGTAATAGTCGATTTTTTCATAGATATACTACATCAGGGGTTTGGCTGTGCTTGTGTCACCCATACTAACTGCAAAGATATTTAATATATCAGTGGTGAAACTGAAAGTAACCCACTTGGATAGCAAATCCCATGAATGTGCTGTTCCCGCTAGGCTAGCCAGTGCTACTACAGCCAAGTCCAATACTGTCAGCCAGAAATATATATTTTTTTTATGTGCCAGAAATATAAATTAAAAAAAGCTTTCACCGTAATAATAAAATGATTCTGGTGTTAGACCAGAAGAAGCACTCCTGTTGTAATTAATACTGTAAAAAGGCTTAGGCAATATTTCTCCCAGTGTGGGAAATTTATCTAGCAAAACTAGCATTTTAAAAATTCCGGTGTTCTGAAATACCAGCAGTCCTCTTGTAATTAATACCGCCAAAAGGCATTATATCGTCCAGTGTTGTAATTTTGGTGAAAAAAAGGCAAATTTAATCAATCTGGTGTTAGTTACACCAGAAACAGTAGGCCTTACGTTTTTACTCCAGCAAAAAGGAATTATATCTCCCCGTGTGGGAATCTATGTACCAAAACTAGCATATTAAAAATTCTGGTGTCCAATTTGCAGCAGTTTTCTTGTAATTAATACCGGAAAAAGGAATTATATCTTCCAGTGTGGGAATTTTGGGGCTAAAAATAATATTTTTATTGTGGTGCGAGTTGAATCGCAACAATGAGGAAACATTCTATTAAGGGACGAGGATGCGGTCGTGGTGGTGTCCGTGGAGCCTCTGTTGCTGGCAGAGGACGTGGCCGTTCGGCCTCAGGCGCACAAAGTAGTGAACCAACTCCCTCAAGTAGCCGGCAGAATTTACAGCGATATTTGGTGGGGCCCAATGCCGTTATGAGGATGGTAAGGCCTGAGAAGGTACAGGCATTAGTCGATTGGGTGGCCGACAGTGCTTCCAGCACGTTCACCACATTGTCTTCCGCCCAGTCTTCTACGGAAAGCGCACAGGTGGCACCTGAAAACCAAGCCCATCAGTCTGTCATATCACCCCCATGCATATCAGGGAAACTGGCTGAGCCTCAAGTTATGCAGCAGTCTCTTATTCTGTTTGAAGACTCTGCTCCCACGTTTTTCCAGGGGCGTCCAGCTAGCCCTTCCCCAGCGGTGGAAGACATTCCATGCACTGACGCACAACCACTTATGTATCCAGATGATGAGGACATGGGAATACCACCACAGCAGAGTGACCGAGTCTCTGATGATGACGAAACACTGATGCCCACTGCCGCTTCTTATTGCAGTGTGCAGACTGAACAGGAGGAGGTCAGGGAGGAAGACTGGGTGGAAGACGATGCAGAGGACGATGAGGTCTTAGACCCCACATGGACTGAAGGTCGTGCCGCTGACTTAAATAGTTCAGAGGAAGAGGCAGTGGTGAGACCGATACAACAGCGAAGCCAAAGAAGGAGCAGGGGGCAAAAGCAGAACAGCCGCCGTCCAGAGAGTTTGCCTGCTATTGGCCAGCGCCAACAGGGACCCAGCACCCCAAAGGCATCTTCAAGGAGTTCCCTGGCATGGCACTTCTTCAAACAATGTGCTGAGGACAAGACCAGAGTGATTTGCACGCTGTGCCATCAGACCCTGAGGCGAGGCATTAACGTTCTTAACCTGAACACCACCTGCATGATCAGGCATCTACATGCAAAGCATGAACTGCAGTGGAGTACACACCTTAAAAACAAGGAACCCGCTCAGGCTCCCCCTGCTCCCTCTACCGCTGCTGCCTCGGCTTCCGCCTCGAGAGGAATGTTGCCACCTACCGAGCAGCAAACAGAGGATGTGCCACTGACACCACCACCGCCACCGAGTGTCTCCACTATTTCACACAGCAGCGTTCAGCTCTCCATCTCTCAAACCTTTGAGAGGAAGCGCAAATTCCCACCTAGTCACCCTCGAGCCCTTGGCCTGAATGCCAGCATTTCTAAACTACTGGCCTTTGAAATGCTTTCATTCCGGCTGGTGGACACAGACAGCTTCAAAAGCTGATGGCCATGGCTGTCCCCCAGTATGTGGTTCCCAGCCGCCACTACTTCTCCAAGACAGCCGTGCCTTCCCTGCACATGCAAGTGTCCGATAAAATCAAGTGTGCACTGCGCAACGCCATTTGTGGCAAGGTCCACCTAACCACAGATACGTGGACCAGTAAGCACGGCCAGGGACGCTATATCTCCCTAACTGCACACTGGGTAAATGTAGTGGCGGCTGGACCCCAAGCGGAGAGTTCCTTGGCGCACGTCCTTCCGCCGCCAAGGATCACAGGGCATCATTCTTTGCCTCCTGTAGCCTCCTCCTCCTACTCGGCTTCCTCCTCCTCCTCTGCTTCCACCAGCTCATCCGGTCAGCCACACACCTTCACCACCAACTTCAGCACAGCCCGGGGTAAACGTCAGCAGGCCATTCTGAAACTCATATGTTTGGGAGACAGGCCCCACACCGCGCAGGAGTTGTGGCGGGGTATTGAACAACAGACCGACCAGTAGTTGCTGCCGGTGGGCCTCAAGCCCGGCCTGGTGGTGTGCGATAATGGGCGAAATCTCGTGGCAGCTCTGGGACTAGCCGGTTTGACGCACATCCCTTGCCTGGCGCATGTGCTGAATTTGGTGGTGCAAAAGTTCATTCACAACTACCCAGACATGTCAGAGCTGCTGCATAAAGTGCGGGCCGTCTGTGCGCGCTTCCGGCTCACCGCCTAATATGCGACGTGCCCACCCGGTGGAACTCCACCTTGCACATGCTGGAGAGACTGTGCGAGCAGCAGCAGGCCATAGTGGAGTTTCAGCTGCAGCACGCACGGGTCAGTCGCACTGCGGAACAGCACCACTTCACAACCAATGATTGGGCCTCCATGCGAGACCTGTGTGCCCTGTTGCGCTGTTTAGAGTACGCCACCAATATGGCCAGTGGCGATGCCACTGTTATCAGTGTGACGATACCAATTCTATGTCTCCTAGAGAAAACGCTTAGGGCGATGATGGAAGAGGAGGTGGGCCAGGAGGAGGAGGAGGAGGATGACGGGTCGTTTTTAGCACTTTCAGGCCAGTCTGTTAGAAGTGGCTCAGAGGGAGGTTTTTTGCAACAGCAGAGGGCAGGTACAAATGTGGCCAGCCAGGGACCACTACTGGAGGACGAGGAGGATGAGGAGGAGGTGGAGGAGGATGAGGATGAAGCAGGTTCACAGCGGGGTGGCACCCAGCACAGCGCAGGCACATCCCTGGTGCGTGGCTGGGGGGATACAGAGGATGATGACGATACGCCTCCCACAGAGGACAGCTTGTCCTTACCTCTGGGGAGCCTGGCACACATGAGCGATTACATGCTGCAGTGCCTGCGCAACTACAGCAGAGTTGCCCACAATTTAACGTGTGCTGACTACTGGGTGGCCACCCTGCTGGATCCGCGGTACAAAGACAATGTGCCCACTTTACTTCCTGCACTGGAGCGTGATAGGAAGATGCGCGAGTACAAGCGCACGCTGGTAGACGCGCTCCTGAGAGCATTCCCAACTGTCACAGGGGAACAGGTGGAAGGCCAAGGCGAAGGCAGAGGAGGAGCTAGAGGTCGCCCACGCAGCAGTGTCACGGCCAGCTCCTCTGAGGGCAGGGTTAGCATGGCAGAAATGTGGAAAAGTTTTGTCTCCACGCAACAGCTAACTGCCCCACCACCTGATACGGAACGAGTTAGCAGGAGGCAACATTTCACTAACATGGTTGAACAGTACATCTGCACACAACTCCACGTACTGACGGATGGTTCGGCCTTCAACTTGGGTTTCCACATTGTCCACGTGGCCAGAATTAGCATGTTATGCCTTGGAGATGCTGGCCTGCCCGGCGACCAGCGTTTTATCTGAACGTGTATTCAGCACGGCAGGGGGCGTCATTACTGACAAACGCAGCCGCCTGTCCGCAGCCAACGTGGACAAGCTGACGTTTATAAAAATGAACCAGGCATGGATCCCACAAGACCTGACCCTCCCTTGTGCAGAGCTGCCTTAAACCATGTTGTCTTGTACTCCTGGCCACTTCTTCATTGAAAAATCAATTTTTGAAATTAAGTAGGATCTTGGTGTGCAACCCAGAGTTGAATGAACCTTCCCTCTGTCTGGGTGCCGGGGCCAAAATACATGAAAGTGTCCTTCTCCTGTGCTGGGTGATATGAATGTTATACTTGTGCTGTCTGACATGTCTCCTTTGTGTGGGTGCAGGGGGCCAAAGTCACTGAAAGCGGCCTTCTCCTGTGGTGGGTGATCGAAATGCCTGATTCTCTGCTGTGGGACCTCTCTCCTCTTTCTGGGTGCAGGGGTCAAAGAAACAAAAGGTGGCCTACTCCTGTGGTGGTTGACATGATGCCTGATTCTCTGCTGTGGGACCTCTCTCCTCCGTGTGGCTGCAGGGGTCAAGGTCTCTAAAAGTGCCCTTCTCCTGTGGTGGTTGATGTAAAACTGATGCTTGTGCTATCTGACCTGTCTCCTCTGTGTCGGTGCTAAGGCCTAAGTCACTGAAAGCGGCCTTCTCCTGTGCTGGCTGATATAAATGCCTGAATCTCTGCTTATTTATTCCTCCACCCAGCCACGTACAACACCCCGAAAGGTCAATTGAATAGATTTTTCGAACGGGGAGATGGTTAAAAAAAACGCTGGCTCCCTCCCCTTAGTTTTTATCCACGGTCACTGCGTCTGCGCCGTGCAATTTACTGTCACACCCCCATATGATTGGTATTTTCTATAGTACTATTCTCATCAGTTTAATCCCTGTTACGTCCCCAATCTGGGGTCCATTTATTGAATTGATTTTTTGAACAGGGAGATGGTTAAAAAAACGCTGGCTCCCTCCCTTTTGTTTTAATCCACGGTCACTGCGTCTGCACCGTGCAATTTACTGTCACACCCGATATGAGTGGTGTCCTTACTAGTACTATTCCTAACAGTTTAATCCCTGTTACATCCCATATCAGGGATTGCCTTTTTTGAAAAAAAAAATCGTCCGGGTACCTTCCACTGTGGTGTCTCGAAAGCGACAAATTTTTTGAAGGCCTCAGACTCCACCAGCTGGTATGGTAAAAGCTGGTGGGCTAAGAGTTCAGTCAAGCCAGCTGTCAGTCGCCGGGAAAGGGGGTGATTCTGTGACATTGGCTTTTTACGCTCAAACATGTCCTTGACAGATACCTTAATGTGGGCAGATGAGCAGGAACTGCTGAAGGTGATAGGAGGAGTGGCGGGTGGTTGAGAGGGGGCAGGGAGGACAGCAGTGGTTGACGTGGCTGAAGATGCTGGGCCAGGAGGAGCATGGTGGCTTAGAGTTTGTGTGTTGCTTGTGCTCATGTGTTGATCCCATAGGCGTTTGTGATGTGAGATCATGTGCCTTCACAATGCAGTTGTACCAAGGTGGGTGTTGGACTTCTCACGACTCAGTTTCTTTTGGCACAGGTTGCAAATGGCATTGCTGTTATCAGAGGCAGACACACAAAAAAAATGCCACACTGCTGAGCTTTGCAATGATGGCATTCTGGTGGTGGCAACAGCATGCGTTGACTGGCGTGCTGTCTGGCTGACCCCGGGTGCTGATACATGCTGTCTGACTGTGCCACTAACTCCTTGCGACGACCTCCCCCTGCTTCCAACTCGTCTCCTCATTCTCTCTGTCTCCCCTTCTGAACTTTCCCCCTCTTCTTCTCTTCGAGCAGGCACCCACGTGGCATCCGTGGACACATCGTCATCATCCACCGCTTCACTTGTATCTGACACCTCAGCAAAGGAAGCAGCAGCGGGTACAACATCATCATAATCATCATCACACTGTACGTCCATGTGTGTAATCCTGCCTGACTGAGACATATCCCCGTAATCTACATCATCTGGCAATAATGGTTGCGCATCACTAATTGCATCCAACTGATGTGTAAATAACTCCTCTGACGGATCAAGTGAAGCAGCTGTCGTGGCTGTGGTGGTAGTGGTGGTGGTGGAGGCGGGCGGGAGCGTGGTAACTTGAGAGCAGGTGCCCGAAGCTGAGCTGGAGAAGGATGGTGCGTCAAGGTTCTTAGCGGAAGCTGTTGAAGATTGGGTGTCCTGTCTAAGCCAGTCAACTATGTCCTCAGAATTTTTCCGGTTCAGGGTACGTGGCCTCTGAACACTGGGCATTATTCCAGGCCAGTGGAAATCACAGCACCACGACCACGACGGCCCCTGCGGGGTGGCCTGCCTCTGCCTGTCATTTTTTTTAGATAAGTGATACTACGCGTGCTAAGTACTGTGCCACCCGGTATGAGTGGTGGGCACTGGCAGTGGGCACACTACCGTCTGTGAAAGTCGGCCTGACACACAATGGCAGCAGGCAAGCAACTGAAATTAGACCAAAGTGTAAAAATTAAATGCCTTATTTATCGGCAAGCTACTGTGCCACCCGGTATGAGTGGTGGTGGGCACTGGCAGTGGGCACACTACAGTCTGTGGAAGTCGGCCTTACACACACTGCCAGCAGGCAAGCAACTGAAATTAGACCAAAGTGTAAAAATTAAATGCCTGTGCCACCCGGTATGAGTGGTGGTGGGCACTGGCAGTGGGCACTATGTAGTCTGTGGGCCTGCAGCTCCTCACACACGGGAAGGCCAGGCAACTGCAATATATATATGGAGAAAGAAAAAAAAAAAAAAGCAGACTAATGTAGCAGTCCTAAAAAGGGCTTTTTGGGGTGCTGTCAGGACGCTGTCCTTACAGCAGAGATCGGATGAGTCTTTCAGGACTGGAGTGGACACTGAATACACTAGCCTAGCTATCGATTTCCCAATTAAATCAGCAGCAGCTACACTGTCCCTCCTCTCACTAAGACTGCAGCTTCAGAATGAATCTAAAATAGACGCTGTGCAGGAGGTGGGAGGGTCTGAGAGGGAGGGTATGCTGCTGATTGGCTGGAATGTGTCTGCTGACTGTGAGGTACAGGGTCAAAGTTTGCTCAATGATGATGTATAGGGTGCGGACCGAACATCGCATATGTTCGCCGGGAACTGTTCGCCGCCGAATAGTTCGGGCCATCTCTATTCCTGGAGAACATAGCTTGTTCGCGTTCGCCGCGGTGGGCGAACACATGCGATGTTCACACATCAGTTGGATGAGGTGGTGCACAACCATTATTGCCAGATGATGTAGATTACAGGGATATGTCTCAGTCGGGCAGGATTACACACATGGACGTACGGTGTGATGATTATGATGATGATGTTGTACCCGCTGCTGCTTCCTTTGCTGATGTGTCAGATACAAGTGAAGTTGCCGGATGATGACGACAGTTGCATGCCCGTGTGTCAGGCCCACTAGACTGTAGTGTGCCCACTGCCAGTGCCCACCACTCATACCGGGTGGCACAGGACTTTGCTTATAAAAAGGCATTTCATTTTTACACTTTAATCTAATTTCAGTTGCCTGCCTGCTGCCAGTGTGTGTCAGGCCACTTACACTGACTGTAGTGTGCCCACTGCCAGTGCCCACCACTCATTCCGGGTGGCACAGTAGCTTGTCGATAAATAAGGCATTTCAATTTTACCCTTTAATCTAAGGTCAGTTGCCTGCCAGAGTGTGTCAGGCCCACAGATTGTAGTGTACACTGCCAGTGCCCACCACTCATACTGGGTGGCACAGTAGCTAGCCGATAAATAAGACATTTCATTTTTACACTTTAATCTAAGGTTAGTTGCCTGCCAGTGTGTGTCATGCCCACTTCCACTGACTGTAGTGTGCCCACTGCCAGTGCCCACCACTCATACCGGGTGGCACAGTAGCTTGCCGATGAATAAGGCATTTAATTTTTACCCAATAATCTAAGGTCAGTTGCCTGCCAGTGTGTGTCAGGCCCATTCACTGACTGTAGTGTGCCCACTGCCAGTGCCCACCACTCATGCCGGGTGGCACAGGAGCTTGCCGATAAATAAGGCATTTAATTTTTACACTTTAATCTAATTTCAGTTGCCTGCCTGCCAGTGTGTGTCAGGCCCACTACTGACTGTAGTGTGCCCACTGCCAGTGCCCACCACTCATACCGGGTGGCACAGTAGCTTGCCGATAAATAAGGCATTTCATTTTACCCTTTAATCTAAGGTTAGTTGCCTGCCAGTGTGTGTCAGGCCCACTTCCACTGACTGTAGTGTGCCCACTGCCAGTGCCCACCACTCATACCGGGTGGCACAGTAGCTTGCCGATAAATAAGGCATTTCAATTTCTACCCAATTAATCTTAAGGTCAGTTGCCTGCCAGTGTGTGTCAGGCCCACTTCCACTGACTGTAGTGTGCCCACTGCCAGTGCCCACCACTCATACCGGGTGGCACAGTAGCTTGACGATAAATAAGGCATTTAATTTTTACCCTTTAATCTAAGGTTAGTTGCCTGCGCCAGTGTGTGTCAGGCCCACTTCCACTGACTGTAGTGTGCCCACTGCCAGTGCCCACCACTCATACCGGGTGGCACAGTAGCTTGCTCGATAAATAAGGCATTTAATTTTTACCCTTTAATCTAAGGTTAGTTGCCTGCCAGTGTGTGTCAGGCCCACTTCCACTGACTGTAGTGTGCCCACTGCCAGTGCCCACCACTCATACCGGGTGGCACAGTAGCTTGCCGATAAATAATGCATTTAATGTTTACCCTTTAATCTAAGGTTAGTTGCCTGCCAGTGTGTGTCAGGCCCACTTCACTGACTGTAGTGTGCCCACTGCCAGTGCCCACCACTCATACCGGGTGGCACAGTAGCTTGCCGATAAATAAGGCATTTCATTTTTACCCATTAATCTAAGGTTAGTTGCCTGCCAGTGTGTGTCAGGCCCACAGACTGTAGTGTACCGACTGCCAGTGCCCACCACTCATACCAGGTGGCACAGTAGCTTGCCGATAAATAAGGCATTTCATTTTTACCCTTTAATCTAAGGTTAGTTGCCTGCCAGTGTGTGTCAGGCCCACTTCCACTGACTGTATGAGTGCCCACCACTTCATACCAGGTGGCACAGTAGCTTGCCGATAAATAAGACATTTCATTTTTACCCTTTAATCTAAGGTTAGTTGCCTGCCAGTGTGTGTCAGGCCCACTTCAACTGACTGTAGTGTGCCCACTGCCAGTGCCCACAACTCATACTGGGTGGCACAGTAGCTTGCCGATGAATAAGGCATTTCATTTTTACCCAATAATCTAAGGTCAGTTGCCTGCCAGTGTGTGTCAGGCCCACAGACTGTAGTGTGCCCACTGCCAGTGCCCACCACTCATACCGTGTGGCACAGGGCTTTGCATAAATAAGCGCATTTACATTTTACACTTTAATCTAATTTCAGTTGCCTGCCTGCCAGTGTGTCAGGCCCATAGACTGTAGTCTGCCCACTGCCAGTGCCCACCACTCATACCGGGTGGCACAGTAGCTTGCCGATAAATAAGGCATTTCATTTTTACCCAATAATCTAAGGTCAGTTGCCTGCCAGTGTGTGTCAGGCCCACTGCGACTGCAGTGTGCCCACTGCCAGTGCCCACCACTCATACCGGGTGGCACTGGACTTTGCCTAAATAAGGCATTTCATTTTTACCCTTTAATCTAAGTTCAGTTGCCTGCCTGCTGCCAGTGTGTGTCAGGCCCACACGACTGTAGTGTGCCCACTGCCAGTGCCCACCACTCATTCCGGGTGGCACAGTAGCTTGTCGATAAATAAGACATTTCATTTTTACCCTTTAATCTAAGGTCAGTTGCCTGCCAGTGTGTGTCAGGCCCACAGACTGTAGTGTGCCCACTGCCAGTGCCACCACTAATTCTGGGTGGCACAGTAACTAGCTGATAAATATGGCATTTCATTTTACCCTTTAATCTAAGGTTAGTTGCCTGCCAGTGTGTGTCATGCCCACTTCCACTGACTGTAGAGTGCCCACTGCCAGTGCCCACCACTCATACCGGGTGGCACAGTAGCTTGCCGATGAATAAGGCATTTCAATTTTACCCAATAATCTAAGGTCAGTTGCCTGACAGTGTGTGTCAGGCCCACAGACTGTAGTGTGCCCACTGCCAGTGCCCACCACTCATACCGTGTGGCACAGGACTTTGCATAAAAAAGGCATTTAATTTTTACACTTTAATCTAATTTCAGTTGACTCCTGCCAGTGGTGTGTCAGGCCCACAGACTGTAGTGTGCCCACTGCCAGTGCCCACCACTCATACCGGGTGGCAAAGTAGCTTGCCGATAAATAAGGCATTTCATTTTTACCCTTTAATCTAAGGTAAGTTGCCTGCCAGTGTGTGTCAGGCCCACTTCCACTGACTGCAGTGTGCCCACTGCCAGTGCCCACCACTCATACCGGGTGGCATAGTAGCTTGCCGATACAAATGGCATTTCATTTTTACCAAATAATCTAAGGTCAGTTGCCTGCCAGTGTGTGTCAGGCCCACAGACTGTAGTGTGCCCACTGCCAGTGCCTACCACTCATACCGGAGTGGCACAGGACTTTGCATAGAAAAAAGGCATTTCATTTTTACACTTTAATCTATTCTCAGTTGCCTGCCTGCTGCCAGTGTGTGTCAGGCCCACAGACTTGTAGTGTGCGCACTGCCAGTGCCCACCACTCATACCGGATGGCACAGGAGCTTGCTGAAAAAAAGGCATTTCATTTTACACTTTAATCTAATTTCAGCTGCCTGCCTGCTGGCAGTGTGTGTCAGGCCCACAGACTGTAGTGTGCGCACTGCCAGTGCCCAGCACTCATACCGGGTGGCACAGTAGCTTGCCGATACATAAGGCATTTCATTTTTACCCTTTAATCTAAGGTTAGTTGGCTGCCAGTGTGTGTCAGGCCCACTTCCACTGACTGTAGTGTGCCCACTTCCAGTGCCCACCACTCATATCGGGTGGCACAGAAGCTTGCTGATAAATAAGGCATTTCATTTTTACCCAATAATCTAAGGTCAGTTGCCTGCCAGTGTGTGTCAGGCCCACAGACTGTAGTGTGCCCACTGCCAGTGCCCACCACTCATACCGGGTGGCACAGTAGCTTGCTGATAAATAAGGCATTTAATTTTTACACTTTAATCTAAGGTCAGTTGCCTGCCAGTGTGTGTCAGGCCCACTTCCACTGACTGTAGTGTTCCCACTGCCAGTGCCCACCACTCATACCGGGTGGCACAGTAGCTTGCCGATAAATAAGGCATTTCATTTTTATCCATTAATCTAAGGTTAGTTGCCTGCCAGTGTGTGTCAGGCCAACTTCCACTGACTGTAGTGTGCCCACTGCCAGTGCCCACCACTCATACCGGGTGGCACAGTAGCTTGTCGATACATAAGGCATTTAATTTTTACCCAATAATCTAAGGTCAGTTGCCTGCCAGTGTGTGTCAGGCCCACTCACGACTGTAGTGTGCCTACTGCCAGTGCCCACCACTCATACCGGGTGGCACAGTAGCTTACTGATAAATAAAGTCATTTAATTTTTACACTTTAATCTAATGTTCAGTTGCCTGCCTGCCAGTGTGTGTCAGGTCCACCACTGACTGTAGTGTGCCCACTGCCAGTGCCCACCACTCATACCGGGTGGCACAGAACTTTGCGTTAAAAAAGGCATTTAAATTTTTACACTTTAATCTAAGGTTCAATTGTCTGCTCTGCCAGTTTGTGTTCAGGCCCAGCACGACTGTAGCGTGCCCACTGCCAGTGCTCACCACTCATACCGTGTGGCATAGTAGCTTTGCATAAAAAAGCACATTTAATTTTTACACTTTGATCTAATTTCAGTTGTCTACCTGCCAGTGTGTGTCAGGCCCACTTCACGACTGTAGTGTGCCCACTGCCAGTGCCCACCACTCATACCGGGTGGCACAGTAGCTTGCTTATAAATAAGGCATTTAATTGTTTACACTTTAATCTAAGGTCAGTTGCATGCCAGAGTGTGTCAGGCCCACTTACGACTGTAGTGTGCCTACTGCCAGTGCGCACCATTCATACCCGGTGGCACAGTAGCTTGCTAATAAATAAGGCATTTACATTTTTACCCATTAATCTCAGGTTAGTTGCCTCGCCAGTGTGTGTCAGGCCCACTTTCAAAGACTGTATTGTGCCCACTGCCAGTGCCCACCACTCATACCGGGTGGCACAGTAGCTTGCCGATAAATAAGGCATTTCATTTTTACCCAATAATCTAAGGTCAGTTGCCTGCCCAGTGTGTGTCAGGCCCATCAGACTGCAGTGTGCCCACTGCCAGTGCCCACCACTCATACCGGGTGGCACTGGTAGCTTGCTGATAAATAAGGCATTTCATTTTTACCTTTAATCTAATTTCAGTTGCCTGCCTGCTGCCAGTGTGTCAGGCCCACTTCCACTGACTGTAGTGTGCCCACTGCCAGTGCCCACCACTCATACTGGGTGGCACAGTAGCTTGCCGATAAATAAGACATTTCATTTTACCCTTTAATCTAAGGTCAGTTGCCTGCCAGTGTGTGTCAGGCCTCACATGACTGTAGTGTGCACACTGCCAGTGCCCACCACTCATTCTGGGTGGCACAGTAGCTAGCTGATAAATATAGACATTTCATGTTTACCCTTTAATCTAAGGTTAGTTGCCTGCCAGTGTGTGTCAGGCCCACTTCCACTGACTGTAGAGTGCCCACTGCCAGTGCCCACCACTCATACCGGGTGGCACAGTAGCTTGCCGATAAATAAGGCATTTAATTTTTACCCAATAATCTAAGGTCAGTTGCCTGACAGTGGGTGTCAGGCCCATCCACTGACTGTAGTGTGCCCACTGCCAGTGCCCACCACTCATACCGGGTGGCACAGGACTTTGCATAAAAAAGGCATTTAATTTTTACCTTTAATCTAAGTTCAGTTGACTCCCTGCCAGTGTGTGTCAGGCCCACTCACTGACTGTAGTGTGCCCACTGCCAGTGCCCACCCTCATACCGGGTGGCACAGTAGCTTGACGATAAATAAGGCATTTAATGTTTACCCTTTAATCTAAGGTTAGTTGCCTGCTGGTGTGTGTCAGGCCCACTTCCACTGACTGTAGTGCCCAGTGCCCACCACTCATACTAGATGGCACAGTAGCTTGCCGATAAATAAGGCATTTTATTTTTTACCCTTTAATCTAAGGTTAGTTGCCTGCCAGTGTGTGTCAGGCCCACTTCCACTGACTGTAGTGTGCCTACTGCCAGTGCCCACCACTCATACCGGGTGGCACAGTAGCTTGCCGATAAATAAGGCATTTAATTTTACCCAATTAATCTAAGGTTAGTTGCCTGCCAGTGTGTGTCAGGCCCACTTCCACTGACTGTAGTGTGCCCACTGCCAGTGCCCACCACTCATACCGGGTGGCACAGTAGCTTGCCGATAAATAAGGCATTTAATTTTTAACCTTTAATCTAAGGTCAGTTGCCTGTCAGTGTGTCAGGCCCACTTCCACTGACTGTAGTGTGCCCACTGCCAGTGCCCACCACTCATACCGAGTGGCACAGTAGCTTGACGATTAATAAGGCATTTAAATTTTACCCTTTAATCTAAGGTTAGTTGCCTGCCAGTGTGTGTCAGGCCCACTTCCACTGACTGTAGTGTGCCCACTGCCAGTGCCCACCTCTCATACCGGGTGGCACAGTAGGTTGCTGATAAATAAGACATTTCATTTTTACCCATTAATTTAAGGTTAGTTGCCTGCCAGTGTGTGTCAGGCCCACTTCCACTGACTGACTGCAGAGTGCCCACCACTCATACCAGGTGGCACAGTAGCTTGTCGATAAATAAGACATTTCATTTTTACCCATTAATCTAAGGTTAGTTGCCTGCCAGTGTGTGTCAGGCCCACTTCCACTGACTGTAGAGTGCCCACCTCACATACCAGGTGGCACAGTAGCTTGACGATAAATAAGACATTTCATTTTTACCCTTTAATTTAAGGTTAGTTGCTCGCCAGTGTGTGTCAGGCCCACTTCAACTGACTGTAGTGTGCCCACTGCCAGTGCCCACAACTCATTCTGTGTGGCACAGTAGCTTGCCGATGAATAAGGCATTTAATTTTTACCCAATAATCTAAGGTCAGTTGCCTGCCAGTGTGTGTCAGGCCCACAGACTGTAGTGTGCCCACTGCCAGTGCCCACTACTCATACCATGTGGCACAGGGCTTTGCATAACAAAAGCGCATTTAATTTTTACACTTTAATCTAATTTCAGTTGCCTGCCTGCAAGTGTGTGTCAGGCCCACAGACGGTAGTGTGCCCACTGCCAGTGCCCACCACTCATACCGGGTGGCACAGGACTTTGCATTAAAAAGGCATTTCATTTTTACACTTTCATCTAATTTCAGTTTCCTGCCTGCCAGTGTGTGTCAGGCCCACTTCCACTGACTGTAGTGTGCCCACCACTAATACTGGGTGGCACAGTAGCTTGCCGATAATAAGGCATTTAATTTTTACCCTTTAATCTAAGGTTAGTTGCTCTGCCAGTGTGTGTCAGGCCCACTCCACTGACTGTAGTGTGCCCACTGCCAGTGCCCACAACTCATAACGGGTGGCACAGTAGCTTGCCGATGAATAATGCATTTCAATTTTTACCCAATAATCTAAGGTCAGTTGCCTGCCAGTGTGTGTCAGCCCACTTCCACTGACTGTAGTGTGCCCACTGCCAGTGCCCACCAGTCATACCGAGTGGCACAGTAGCTTGACGATTAATAATGCATTTAAAGTTTACCCTTTAATCTAAGGTTAGTTGCCTGCCAGTGTGTGTCAGGCCCACTTCCACTGACTGTAGAGTGCCCACCTCTCATACCAGGTGGCCCAGTAGGTTGCTGATAAATAAGACATTTCATTTTTACCCATTAATTTAAGGTTGGTTGCCTGCCAGTGTGTGTCAGGCCCACAGACTGTAGTGAGTCCACTGCCAGTGCCAACCACTCATACCGGGTGGCACAGAACTTTCGCATTAAAAATAGAATTAAATTTTTACACTTTAATCTAATTTCAATTGTCTGCTTCTGCCAGTTTGTGTTAGGCCATAGAGCTGTAGCGTCCCTACTGCCAGTGCTCACCACTCATACCATGTGGCATAGGACTTTGCATAAAAAAACACATTCAATTTTTACACTTTAATCTAATTTCAGTTGTCTGCCTGCCAGTGTGTCAGGCCCACAGACTGTAGTGTGCCCACTGCCAGTGCCCACCACTCATACAGGGCGGCACAGTAGCTTGCTTATAAATCAAGTTATTTAATTGTTTCGCTTTAATCCAAGGTCAGTTGCATGCCAGGGTGTGTCAGGCCCACAGACTGTAGTGTGCCTACTGCCAGTGCGCACCATTCATACCGGTGGCACAGTAGCTTGCTAATAAATAAGGCATTTACATTTTTACCATTAATCTCAGGTTAGTTGCCTCCCAGTGTGTCAGGCCCACTTTCACTGACTATATTGTGCCCACTGCCAGTGCCCACCACTCATACCGGGTGGCACTGGACTTTGCTTAAAAAGGCATTTCATTTTTACACTTTAATCTAATTTCAGTTGCCTGCCTGCTGCCAGTGTGTGTCAGGCCCACACTCTGTAGTGTACCCACTGCCAGTGCCCACCACTCATTCTGGGTGGCACAGTAGCTTGTCGATAAATAAGACATTTCATTTTTACCCTTTAATCTAAAGTCAGTTGCCTGCCAGAGTGTGTCAGGCCCATGGATTGTAGTGTGCACACTGCCAGTGCCCACCACTCATTCTGGGTGGCAAAGTAGCTAGCCGATAAATATGACATTTCATTTTTACCCAATAATCTAAGGTTAGTTGCCTGCCAGTGTGTGTCATGCTCACTTTCATTGACTGTAGAGTGCCCACTGCCAGTGCCCACCACTTATACCGGGTGGCACAGTAGCTTGCCGATGAATAAGGCATTAAATTTTACCCAATAATCTAAGGTCAGTTGCCTGACGGTGGGTGTCAGGCCCACAGACTGTAGTGTGCCCTTACTGCCAGGTGCCCACCACTCATACCGTGTGGCACGGGACTTTGCATAAAAAAAGGCATTTAATTTTTAAACTTTAATCTAATTTCAGTTGACTCCCTGCCAGTGTGTGTCAGGCCCACAGACTGTAGTGTTCCCACTGCCAGTGCCCACCACTACATACTAGGTGGCAAAGTAGCTTGCCGATAAATATGACATTTCATTTTTACCCTTTAATCTAAGGTTTGTTGCCTGCCAGTGTGTGTCATGCCCACTTCCACTGACTGTAGAGTGCCCACTGCCAGTGCCCACCACTCATACCGGGTGGCACAGTAGCTTGCCGATGAATAAGGCATTTCATTTTTACCCAATAATCTAAGGTCAGTTGCCTGACAGTGTGTGTCAGGGCCTCAGACTGTAGTGTGCCCACTGCCAGTGCCCACCACTCATACCGTGTGGCACAGGACTTTGCATAAAAAAGGCATTTAATTTTTATACTTTAATCTAATTTCAGTTGCCTGCCTGCCAGTGTGTGTCAGGCCCACTGTCTGTAGTGTGCCCACTGCCAGTGCCCACCATTTATACCGGGTGGCACAGTAGCTTGCTGTTAAATAAGGCATTTAATTGTTACCCTTTAATCTATGGTTAGTGACCTGCCATTGTAGTGTCAGGCCCTCTTCCACTAACTGTAGTATGCCCACCACTCATACCGGGTGGCACAGTAGCTTGCCGATAAATAAGGCATTTAGTTTTTACCCTTTAATCTAAGCTTAGTTGCCTTCCAGTGTGTGTCAGGCCAACTTCCACTGACTGTAGTGTGCCCACCGCCAGTGTCCACCATTCATTCCTGGGTGGCACAGTAGCTTGCCGATAAATAAGGCATTTCATTATTACCCAATAATCTAAGGTCAGTTGCCTGCCAGTGTGTGTCAGGCCCACGGACTGTAGTGTGACCTCTGCCAGTGCCCACCACTCATACCTGGTGGCAAAGGACATTGCATAAAAAGGCTTTTCATTTTCAAACTTTTATCTAATTTCAGTTGCCTGCCTGCCAGTGTGTGTCAGGCCCACAGACTGTAGTGTGCCTACTGCAAGTGCCCACCATTCATGCCGGGTGGCACAGTGACTTACTGATAAAAAAGTCATTTCATTTTTACAATTTAATCAAATTTCAGTT
>JAKVIS010002284.1:0-24008 GCA_033119425.1 Bufotes viridis | reverse complement strand
ATATTATTTTCTGCGGTGAAATTCAGGTGCAATAATAGAAATACAGTGAAACTGTTGTTCCAACTGTTGCAGGCTTCGTTAAAAGCTCTATGTAAAAGGGTATATTTTTTCTGGGGTGAAATTCAATTGCCAAAATAGCAATAACCGTAAATCTGGTTTGCCAGCTGTTGACTGGCCAACTTTACATAGTGTCTGTCAAAGGATATATTATTGTTCTGGGTTGAAAGTCAGTAGCCAAAAACAGAAATACAGTAAATCTGCTGTCCCAGCAGTGGCTGGCCAAGTTTAATAGTGTTTGGCAAAGGATAGATTTTGTTCTGGGGTGAAATTTAATTGCCAAAATAGCAATACCCTGAATCTGGTGTTCCAGCTGTTGCAGGCCTAGTTTAGATCTGTCCGTAAAAGGTATATTTTTCTGGGATGAAATTCAATTGCCAAAATAGCAATACCATAAATCTGTGGTTTCAGCTGTGGCTGCCCAAGTTTAATAGTGTACAGCAAAGGATATTTTTGTTCTGGGGTGAAATTCAATTGCCAAAATAGCAATACCATAAATCAGTGGTTTCAGCTGTGGCTGCCAAAGTTTAATAGAGTGCGACAAAGGATATATTTTGTTCTGGGGTGAAATTCAATTGCCAAAATAGCAATACCATAAATCAGTGGTTTCAGCTGTGGCTGGCCAAGTTTAATAGTGTATGGCAAAGAATATATTTTTTTCTGGGGTGAAATTCAATTGCCAAAATAGCAATACCGTAAATCTGGTGTCCCAGCAGTGGCTGGCCAAGTTTTATAGTGTCCGTCATAGGATAAATTTTGTTCTGGGGTAAAATTCAATTGCCAAAACAGCAATGCCGTAAATCTGGTGTCCCAGCAGTGGCTGACCAAGTTTAATTGTGTCCGGCAAAGGATATATTTTCTTCTGGGGTGAAATTCAATTGCCAAAATAGCAATACCATAAATCAGTGGTTTCAGCTGTGGCTGACCAAGTTTAATAGTGTACGGCAAAAGATTTTTTTTTTTTTGGGGGTGAAATTCAATTGCCAAAATAGCAATAACATAAATCAGTGGGTTCAGCTGTGGCTGCCCAAGTTTAATAGTGTACGGCAAAGGATAAAAAAAATTTCTGGGGTGAAATTCAATTGCCAAAATAGCAATATCGTAAATCTGGTGTCCCAGCAGTGGCTGGCCAAGTTTAATAGTGTACGGCAAAGGATATATTTTTTTCTGGGGTGAAATTCAGTTGCAAAAATAGAAATACAGTAAAACTGTTGTTCCAGCTGTTGCAGGCTTCGTTTAAGTCTGTCCGTAAAAGGGTATATTTTTTTCTGGGTTGAAATTTAATTGCCAAAATACCAATACCCTGAATCTGATGTTCCAGCTGTTGCAGGCCTAGTTTAGATCTGTCCGTAAAAGGGTATATTTTTTTCTGGGGTGAAATTCAATTGTCAGAATAGCAATGCCATAAATCAGTGGTTTCAGTTGTGGCTGGCCAAGTTTAATAGTGTATGGCAAAGGATATATTTTGTTCTGGGGTGAAATTTAATTCCCAAAATAGCAATACCCTGAATCTGGTGTTCCAGCTGTTGCAGGCCTAGTTTAGATCTGTCCGTAAAGGGTATATTTTTTTCTGGGGTTAAATTCAATTACCAAAATAGCAATACCATAAATCAGTGGTTTCAGCTGTGGCTGGACAAGTTTAATAGTGTCCGTCATAGGATATATTTTTTCTGGGGTGAAATTCAATAGCAAAAATAGCAATACCATAAATCTGGTGTCCCAGCAGTGGCTGGCCAAGTTTAATAGTGTCCGGCATAGGATATATTTTGTTATGGGGTGAAATTCAGTTGCAAAAATAGAAATACAGTAAAACTATTGTTCAAGCTGTTGCAGGCTTCGTTTAAATCTGTCCGTAAAAGGGTAAATTTTTTTCTGGGGTGAAATTCAATTGCCAAAATACCAATACCCTGAATCTGATGTTCCAGCTGTTGTAGGCCTAGTTTAGATCTGTCCGTAAAGGGTATATTTTTTTCTGGGGTGAAATTCAATTGTCAGAATAGCAATGCCATAAATCAGTGGTTTCAGCTGTGGCTGGCCAAGTTTAATAGTGTATGGCAAAGGATATATTTTGTTCTGGGGTGAAATTTAATTCCCAAAATAGCAATACCCTGAATCTGGTGTTCCAGCTGTTGCAGGCCTAGTTTAGATCTGTCCGTAAAGGGTATATTTTTTCTGGGGTTAAATTCAATTACCAAAATAGCAATACCATAAATCAGTGGTTTCAGCTGTGGCTGGACAAGTTTAATAGTGTCCGTCATAGGATATATTTTGTTCTGGGGTGAAATTCAATTGCCAAAATAGCAATACCGTAAATCTGGTGTCCCAGCAGTGGCTGGCCAAGTTTAATAGTGTCCGGCATAGGATATATTTTGTTCTGGGGTGAAATTCAATTGCCAAAATAGCAATACCATAAATCTGTGGTTTCAGCTGTGGCTGGCCAAGTTTAATAGTGTCCGGCATAGGATATATTATTTTCTGCGTGAAATTCAGTTGCAAAAATAGAAATACAGTAAAACTGTTGTTCAAGCTGTTGCAGGCTTTGTTTAAATCTGTCCGTAAAAGGGTATATTTTTTCTGGGGTGAAATTCAATTGCCAAAATACCAATACCCTGAATCTGATGTTCCAGCTGTTGCAGGCCTAGTTTAGATCTGTCCGTAAAAGGGTATATTTTTTTCTGGGGTGAAATTCAATTGTCAGAATAGCAATGCCATAAATCAGTGGTTTCAGCTGTGGCTGGCCAAGTTTAATAGTGTATGGCAAAGGATATATTTTGTTCTGGGGTGAAATTTAATTCCCAAAATAGCAATACCCTGAATCTGGTGTTCCAGCTGTTGCAGGCCTAGTTTAGATCTGTCCGTTAAAGGGTATATTTTTTTCTGGGGTTAAATTCAATTACCAAAATAGCAATACCATAAATCAGTGGTTTCAGCTGTGGCTGGACAAGTTTAATAGTGTCCGTTATAGGATATATTTTGTTCTGGGGTGAAATTCAATTGCCAAAATAGCAATACCGTAAATCTGGTGTCCCAGCAGTGGCTGGCCAAGTTTAATAGTGTCCGGCATAGGATATATTTTGTTCTGGGGTGAAATTCAATTGCCAAAATAGCAATACCATAAATCTGTGGTTTCAGCTGTGGCTGGCCAAGTTTAATAGTGTCCGGCATAGGATATATTATTTTCTGCGTGAAATTCAGTTGCAAAAATAGAAATACAGTAAAACTGTTGTTCAAGCTGTTGCAGGCTTTGTTTAAATCTGTCCGTAAAAGGGTATATTTTTTCTGGGGTGAAATTTAATTGCCAAAATAGCAATACCCTGAATCTGGTGTTCCAGCTGTTGCAGGCCTAGTTTAAATCTGTCCATAAAAGGGTATATTATTTTCTGGGGTGAAAGTCAGTAGCAAAAATAGAAATACAGTAAATCTTGCTGTCCCAGCAGTGGCTGGCCAAGTTTAATAGTGTATGGCAAAGGATCTATTTTGTTCTTGGGTGAAATTTAATTCCCAAAATAGCAATACCCTGAATCTGGTGTTCCAGCTGTTGCAGGCCTAGTTTAGATCTGTTTGCAAAAGGGTATATTTTTTTCTGGGGTGAAATTCAATTGTCAAAATAGCAATGCCATAAATAAGTGGTTTCAGCTGTGGCTGGCCAAGTTTAATAGTGTATGGCAAAAGATATTTTTTTTTTCTGGGGTGAAATTCAATTGCCAAAATAGCAATACCGTAAATCTGGTGTGCCAGCAGTGACTGGCCAAGTTTAATAGTGTCTGTCATAGGATATATTTTGTTCTGGGTTGAAATTCAATTGCCAAAATAGAAATACAGTAAATCTGCTGTCCCAGCAGTGGCTGGCCAAGTTTAATAGTGTTTGGCAAAGGATAGATTTTGTTCTGGGGTGAAATTTAATTGCCAAAATAGCAATACCCTGAATCTGGTGTTCCAGCTGTTGCAGGCCTAGTTTAGATCTGTCCGTAAAAAGGTATATTTTTTCTGGGATGAAATTCAATTGCCAAAATAGCAATACCATAAATCTGTGGTTTCAGCTGTGGCTGCCCAAGTTTAATAGTGTACAGCAAAGGATATTTTTTGTTCTGGGGTGAAATTCAATTGCCAAAATAGCAATACCATAAATCAGTGGTTTCAGCTGTGGCTGCCAAAGTTTAATAGAGTGCGACAAAGGATATATTTTGTTCTGGGGTGAAATTCAATTGCCAAAATAGCAATACCATAAATCAGTGGTTTCAGCTGTGGCTGGCCAAGTTTAATAGTGTATGGCAAAGAATATATTTTTTTCTGGGGTGAAATTCAATTGCCAAAATAGCAATACCGTAAATCTGGTGTCCCAGCAGTGGCTGGCCAAGTTTTATAGTGTCCGTCATAGGATAAATTTTGTTCTGGGGTAAAATTCAATTGCCAAAACAGCAATGCCGTAAATCTGGTGTCCCAGCAGTGGCTGGCCAAGTTTAATAGTGTCCGTCATAGGATATATTTTGTTCTGGGGTGAAATTTAATTGCCAAAATAGAATTGCCAAAATAGCAATCCCATAAATCAGTGGTTTCAGCAGTGGCTGACCAAGTTTAATTGTGTCCGGCAAAGGATATATTTTCTTCTGGGGTGAAATTCAATTGCCAAAATAGCAATACCATAAATCAGTGGTTTCAGCTGTGGCTGACCAAGTTTAATAGTGTATGGCAAAAGATTTTTTTTTTTTTTTGGGGTGAAATTCAATTGCCAAAATAGCAATAACATAAATCAGTGGGTTCAGCTGTGGCTGCCCAAGTTTAATAGTGTACGGCAAAGGATAAAAAAAATTTCTGGGGTGAAATTCAATTGCCAAAATAGCAATATCGTAAATCTGGTGTCCCAGCAGTGGCTGGCCAAGTTTAATAGTGTACGGCAAAGGATATATTTTTTTCTGGGGTGAAATTCAGTTGCAAAAATAGAAATACAGTAAAACTGTTGTTCCAGCTGTTGCAGGCTTCGTTTAAGTCTGTCCGTAAAAGGGTATATTTTTTCTGGGTTGAAATTTAATTGCCAAAATACCAATACCCTGAATCTGATGTTCCAGCTGTTGCAGGCCTAGTTTAGATCTGTCCGTAAAAGGGTATATTTTTTCTGGGGTGAAATTCAATTGTCAGAATAGCAATGCCATAAATCAGTGGTTTCAGCTGTGGCTGGCCAAGTTTAATAGTGTATGGCAAAGGATATATTTTGTTCTGGGGTGAAATTTAATTCCCAAAATAGCAATACCCTGAATCTGGTGTTCCAGCTGTTGCAGGCCTAGTTTAGATCTGTCCGTAAAGGGTATATTTTTTTCTGGGGTTAAATTCAATTACCAAAATAGCAATACCATAAATCAGTGGTTTCAGCTGTGGCTGGACAAGTTTAATAGTGTCCGTCATAGGATATATTTTGTTCTGGGGTGAAATTCAATTGCCAAAATAGCAATACCATAAATCTGGTGTCCCAGCAGTGGCTGGCCAAGTTTAATAGTGTCCGGCATAGGATATATTTTGTTCTGGGGTGAAATTCAATTGCCAAAATAGCAATACCATAAATCTGTGGTTTCAGCTGTGGCTGGCCAAGTTTAATAGTGTCCGGCATAGGATATATTATTTTCTGCGTGAAATTCAGTTGCAAAAATAGAAATACAGTAAAACTGTTGTTCAAGCTGTTGCAGGCTTTGTTTAAATCTGTCCGTAAAGGGTATATTTTTTTCTGGGGTGAAATTCAATTGCCAAAATACCAATACCCTGAATCTGATGTTCCAGCTGTTGCAGGCCTAGTTTAGATCTGTCCGTAAAAGGGTATATTTTTTTCTGGGGTGAAATTCAATTGTCAGAATAGCAATGCCATAAATCAGTGGTTTCAGCTGTGGCTGGCCAAGTTTAATAGTGTATGGCAAAGGATATATTTTGTTCTGGGGTGAAATTTAATTCCCAAAATAGCAATACCCTGAATCTGGTGTTCCAGCTGTTGCAGGCCTAGTTTAGATCTGTCCGTTAAAGGGTATATTTTTTCTGGGGTTAAATTCAATTACCAAAATAGCAATACCATAAATCAGTGGTTTCAGCTGTGGCTGGCCAAAGTTTAATAGTGTGCGACAAAGGATATATTTTGTTCTGGGGTGAAATTCAATTGCCAAAATAGCAATACCATAAATCAGTGGTTTCAGCTGTGGCTGGCCAAGTTTAATAGTGTATGGCAAAGGATATATTTTTTCTGGGGTGAAATTCAATTGCCAAAATAGCAATACCGTAAATCTGGTGTCCCAGCAGTGGCTGGCCAAGTTTTATAGTGTCCGTCATAGGATATATTTTGTTCTGGGGTAAAATTCAATTGCCAAAACAGCAATACCAGTAAATCTGGTGTCCCAGCAGTGGCTGGCCAAGTTTAATAGTGTCCGTCATAGGATATATTTTGTTCTGGGGTGAAATTTAATTGCCAAAATAGAATTTCCAAAATAGCAATCCATAAATCAGTGGTTTCAGCTGTGGCTGACCAAGTTTAATTGTGTCCGGCAAAGGATATATTTTCTTCTGGGGTGAAATTCAATTGCCAAAATAGCAATACCATAAATCAGTGGTTTCAGCTGTGGCTGACCAAGTTTAATAGTGTATCGGCAAAAGATATTTTTTTTTTTGGGGTGAAATTCAATTGCCAAAATAGCAATAACATAAATCAGTGGTTTCAGCTGTGGCTGGCCAAGTTTAATAGTGTACGGCAAAGGATATATTTTTTTCTGGGGTGAAATTCAATTGCCAAAATAGCAATACCGTAAATCTGGTGTCCCAGCAGTAGCTGGCCAAGTTTAATAGTGTCCAGCATAGGATATATTTTATTCTGGGGTGAAATTCAATTGCCAAAATAGCAATACCATAAATCAGTGGTTTTAGCTGTGGCTGGCCAATTTTAATAGTGTCCGGCAAAGGATATATTATTTTCTGCGGTGAAATTCAGGTGCAAAAATAGAAATACAGTAAAACTGTTGTTCCAGCTGTTGCAGGCTTCATTTAAATCTGTCCGTAAAGGGTATATTTTTTCTGGGGTGAAATTTAATTGCCAAAATAGCAATACCCTGCATCTGGTGTTCCAGCTGTTGCAGGCCTAGTTTAAATCTGTCTGTAAAAGGGTATATTATTTTCTGGGGTGAAAGACAGTAGAAGAAATAGAAATACAGTAAATCTGCTCTCCCAGCAGTGGCTGGCCAAGTTTAATAGTGTACGGCAAAAGATATATTTTGTTCTGGGGTGAAGTTTAATTCCCAAAATAGCAATACACTGAATCTGGTGTTCCAGCTGTTGCAGGCCTAGTTTAGATCTGTCCGTAAAGGGTATATTTTTTCTGGGGTGAAATTCAATTGTCAGAATAGCAATGCCATAAATCAGTGGTTTCAGCAGTTGCTGGCCAAGTTTAATAGTGTACGGCAAAAGATTATTAATTTTTTTCTGGGGTGAAATTCAATTGCCAAAATAGCAAAACCATAAATCAGTGGTTTCAGCTTTGGCTGCCCAAGTTTAATAGTGTACGGCAAAGGATATATTTTTTTCTGGGGTGAAATTCAATTGCCAAAATAGCAATACCGTAAATCTGGTGTACCAGCAGTGTCTGGCCAAGTTTAATAGTGTCCGTCATAGGATATATTTTGTTCTGGGGTGAAATTCAATTGCTAAAATAGCAATACCGTAAATCTGGTGTCCCACCAGTGGCTGGCCAAGTTTAATAGTGTCCGGCATAGGATATATTTTGTTCTGGGGTGAAATTCAATTGCCAAAATAGCAATACCATAAATCAGTGGTTTCAGCTGTGGCTGGCCAAGTTTAATAGTGTACGGCAAAGGATATATTATTTTCTGCGGTGAAATTCAGGTGCAAAAATAGAAATACAGTAAAACTGTTGTTCCAGCTGTTGCAGGCTTTGTTAAAATCTCTATGTAAAAGGGTATATTTTTTCTGGGGTGAAATTTAATTGCCAAAATAGCAATAACCATGAATCTGGTTTTCCAGCTGTTGCAGGCCTACTTTAAATCTGTCTGTAAAAGGGTATATTATTTTCTGGGATGAAAGTCAGTAGCAAAAACAGAAATACAGTAAATCTGCTGTCCCAGCAGTGGCTGGCCAAGTTTAATAGTGTATGGCAAAGGATATATTTTGTTCTGGGGTGAAATTTAATTCCCAAAATAGCAATACCCTGAATCTGATGTTCCAGCTGTTGCAGGCCTAGTTTAGATCTGTCCGTAAAGGGGTATATTTTTTTCTGGGGTTAAATTCAATTACCAAAATAGCAATACCATAAATCAGTGCTTTCAGCTGTGGCTGGACAAGTTTAATTGTGTCCGTCATAGGATATATTTTGTTCTGGGGTGAAATTCAATTGCCAAAATAGCAATACCGTAAATCTGGTGTCCCAGCAGTGGCTGGCCAAATTTAATAGTGTCCGGCATAGGATATATTTTGTTCTGGGGTGAAATTCAGTTGCAAAAATAGAAATACAGTAAAACTATTGTTCCAGCTGTTGCAGGCTTCGTTTAAATCTGTCCGTAAAAGGGTATATTTTTTTCTGGGGTGAAACTTAATTGCCAAAATACCAATACCCTGAATCTGATGTTCCAGCTGTTGCAGGCCTAGTTTAGATCTGTCTGTAAAAGGGTATATTTTTTTCTGGGGTGAAATTCAATTATCAGAATAGCAATGCCATAAATCAGTGGTTTCAGCTGTGGCTGGCCGAGGTTGATAGTGTATGGCAAAGAATATATTTTGTTCTGGGGTGAAATTTAATTCCCAAAATAGCAATACCCTGAATCAGGTGTTCCAGCTGTTGCAGGCCTAGTTTAGATCTGTCCGTAAAAGGGTATATTTTTTTCTGGGGTTAAATTCAATTACCAAAATAGCAATACCATAAATCAGTGGTTTCAGCTGTGGCTGGACAAGTTTAATAGTGTCCGTCATAGGATATATTTTGTTCTGGGGTGAAATTCAATTGCCAAAATAGCAATACCGTAAATCTGGTGTCCCAGCAGTGGCTGGCCAAGTTTATTAGTGTCCGGCATAGGATATATTTTGTTCTGGGGTAAAATTCAATTGCCAAAATAGCAATACCATAAATCTGTGGTTTCAGCTGTGGCTGGCCAAGTTTAATAGTGTCCGGCATAGGATATATTATTTTCTGCGTGAAATTCAGTTGCAAAAATAGAAATACAGTAAAACTGTTGTTCAAGCTGTTGCAGGCTTTGTTTAAATCTGTCCGTAAAGGGTATATTTTTCTGGGTGAAATCTAATTGCCAAAATAGCAATACCCTGAATCTGGTGTTCCAGCTGTTGCAGGCCTAGTTTAAATCTGTCCGTAAAGGGTATATTATTTTCTGGGGTGAAAGTCAGTAGCAAAAATAGAAATACAGTAAATCTTGCTGTCCCAGCAGTGGCTGGCCAAGTTTAATAGTGTACGGCAAAGGATATATTATTTTCTGCGGTGAAATTCAGGTGCAATAATAGAAATACAGTAAAACTGTTGTTCAAACTGTTGCAGGCTTCAGTTAAAAGCTCTATGTAAAAGGGTATATTTTTTCTGGGGTGAAATTTAATTGCCAAAATAGCAATAACCATGAATCTGGTTTTCCAGCTGTTGCAGGCTTACTTTAAATCTGTCTGTAAAAGGGTATATTATTTTCTGGGATGAAAGTCAGTAACAAAAACAGAAATACAGTAAATCTGCTGTCCCAGCAGTGGCTGGCCAAGTTTAATAGTGTTTGGCAAAGGATAGATTTTGTTCTGGGGTGAAATTTAATTCCCAAAATAGCAATACCCTGAATCTGGTGTTCCAGCTGTTGCAGGCCTAGTTTAGATCTGTCCGTAAAAGGGTATATTTTTTTCTGGGGTGAAATTCAATTGTCAGAATAGCAATGCCATAAATCAGTGGTTTCAGTTGTGGCTGGCCAAGTTTAATAGTGTATGGCAAAGGATATATTTTGTTCTGGGGTGAAATTTAATTCCCAAAATAGCAATACCCTGAATCTGGTGTTCCAGCTGTTGCAGGCCTAGTTTAGATCTGTCCGTAAAAGGGTATATTTTTTTCTGGGGTTAAATTCAATTACCAAAATAGCAATACCATAAATCAGTGGTTTCAGCTGTGGCTGGACAAGTTTAATAGTGTCCGTCATAGGATATATTTTTTTCTGGGGTGAAATTCAATAGCAAAAATAGCAATACCATAAATCTGGTGTCCCAGCAGTGGCTGGCCAAGTTTAATAGTGTCCGGCATAGGATATATTTTGTTATGGGGTGAAATTCAGTTGCAAAAATAGAAATACAGTAAAACTATTGTTCAAGCTGTTGCAGGCTTCGTTTAAATCTGTCCGTAAAAGGGTAAATTTTTTTCTGGGGTGAAATTCAATTGCCAAAATACCAATACCCTGAATCTGATGTTCCAGCTGTTGTAGGCCTAGTTTAGATCTGTCCGTAAAGGGTATATTTTTTTCTGGGGTGAAATTCAATTGTCAGAATAGCAATGCCATAAATCAGTGGTTTCAGCTGTGGCTGGCCAAGTTTAATAGTGTATGGCAAAGGATATATTTTGTTCTGGGGTGAAATTTAATTCCCAAAATAGCAATACCCTGAATCTGGTGTTCCAGCTGTTGCAGGCCTAGTTTAGATCTGTCCGTAAAGGGTATATTTTTTCTGGGGTTAAATTCAATTACCAAAATAGCAATACCATAAATCAGTGGTTTCAGCTGTGGCTGGACAAGTTTAATAGTGTCCGTCATAGGATATATTTTGTTCTGGGGTGAAATTCAATTGCCAAAATAGCAATACCGTAAATCTGGTGTCCCAGCAGTGGCTGGCCAAGTTTAATAGTGTCCGGCATAGGATATATTTTGTTCTGGGGTGAAATTCAATTGCCAAAATAGCAATACCATAAATCTGTGGTTTCAGCTGTGGCTGGCCAAGTTTAATAGTGTCCGGCATAGGATATATTATTTTCTGCGTGAAATTCAGTTGCAAAAATAGAAATACAGTAAAACTGTTGTTCAAGCTGTTGCAGGCTTTGTTTAAATCTGTCCGTAAAGGGTATATTTTTTCTGGGGTGAAATTCAATTGCCAAAATACCAATACCCTGAATCTGATGTTCCAGCTGTTGCAGGCCTAGTTTAGATCTGTCCGTAAAAGGGTATATTTTTTTCTGGGGTGAAATTCAATTGTCAGAATAGCAATGCCATAAATCAGTGGTTTCAGCTGTGGCTGGCCAAGTTTAATAGTGTATGGCAAAGGATATATTTTGTTCTGGGGTGAAATTTAATTCCCAAAATAGCAATACCCTGAATCTGGTGTTCCAGCTGTTGCAGGCCTAGTTTAGATCTGTCCGTTAAAGGGTATATTTTTTTCTGGGGTTAAATTCAATTACCAAAATAGCAATACCATAAATCAGTGGTTTCAGCTGTGGCTGCCAAAGTTTAATAGAGTGCGACAAAGGATATATTTTGTTCTGGGGTGAAATTCAATTGCCAAAATAGCAATACCATAAATCAGTGGTTTCAGCTGTGGCTGGCCAAGTTTAATAGTGTATGGTAAAGAATATATTTTTTTCTGGGGTGAAATTCAATTGCCAAAATAGCAATACCGTAAATCTGGTGTCCCAGCAGTGGCTGGCCAAGTTTTATAGTGTCCGTCATAGGATATATTTTGTTCTGGGGTAAAATTCAATTGCCAAAACAGCAATGCCGTAAATCTGGTGTCCCAGCAGTGGCTGGCCAAGTTTAATAGTGTCCGTCATAGGATATATTTTGTTCTGGGGTGAAATTTAATTGCCAAAATAGAATTTCCAAAATAGCAATCCCATAAATCAGTGGTTTCAGCTGTGGCTGACCAAGTTTAATTGTGTCCGGCAAAGGATATATTTTCTTCTGGGGTGAAATTCAATTGCCAAAATAGCAATACCATAAATCAGTGGTTTCAGCTGTGGCTGACCAAGTTTAATAGTGTACGGCAAAAGATATTTTTTTTTTTTTGGGGTGAAATTCAATTGCCAAAATAGCAATAACATAAATCAGTGGTTTCAGCTGTGGCTGGCCAAGTTTAATAGTGTAAGGCAAAGGATATATTTTTTTCTGGGGTGAAATTCAATTGCCAAAATAGCAATACCGTAAATCTGGTGTCCCAGCAGTAGCTGGCCAAGTTTAATAGTGTCCAGCATAGGATATATTTTATTCTGGGGTGAAATTCAATTGCCAAAATAGCAATACCATAAATCAGTGGTTTTAGCTGTGGCTGGCCAATTTTAATAGTGTCCGGCAAAGGATATATTATTTTCTGCGGTGAAATTCAGGTGCAAAAATAGAAATACAGTAAAACTGTTGTTCCAGCTGTTGCAGGCTTCATTTAAATCTGTCCGTAAAAGGGTATATTTTTTTCTGGGGTGAAATTTAATTGCCAAAATAGCAATACCCTGCATCTGGTGTTCCAGCTGTTGCAGGCCTAGTTTAAATCTGTCTGTAAAAGGGTATATTATTTTCTGGGGTGAAAGACAGTAGAAGAAATAGAAATACAGTAAATCTGCTCTCCCAGCAGTGGCTGGCCAAGTTTAATAGTGTACGGCAAAAGATATATTTTGTTCTGGGGTGAAGTTTAATTCCCAAAATAGCAATACACTGAATCTGGTGTTCCAGCTGTTGCAGGCCTAGTTTAGATCTGTCCGTAAAAGGGTATATTTTTTTCTGGGGTGAAATTCAATTGTCAGAATAGCAATGCCATAAATCAGTGGTTTCAGCAGTTGCTGGCCAAGTTTAATAGTGTACGGCAAAAGATTATTAATTTTTTTCTGGGGTGAAATTCAATTGCCAAAATAGCAAAACCATAAATCAGTGGTTTCAGCTTTGGCTGCCCAAGTTTAATAGTGTACGGCAAAGGATATATTTTTTTCTGGGGTGAAATTCAATTGCCAAAATAGCAATACCGTAAATCTGGTGTCCCAGCAGTGTCTGGCCAAGTTTAATAGTGTCCGTCATAGGATATATTTTGTTCTGGGGTGAAATTCAATTGCTAAAATAGCAATACCAGTAAATCTGGTGTCCCACCAGTGGCTGGCCAAGTTTAATAGTGTCCGGCATAGGATATATTTTGTTCTGGGGTGAAATTCAATTGCCAAAATAGCAATACCATAAATCAGTGGTTTCAGCTGTGGCTGGCCAAGTTTAATAGTGTACGGCAAAGGATATATTATTTTCTGCGGTGAAATTCAGGTGCAAAAATAGAAATACAGTAAAACTGTTGTTCCAGCTGTTGCAGGCTTTGTTAAAATCTCTATGTAAAAGGGTATATTTTTTTCTGGGGTGAAATTTAATTGCCAAAATAGCAATAACCATGAATCTGGTTTTCCAGCTGTTGCAGGCCTACTTTAAATCTGTCTGTAAAAGGGTATATTATTTTCTGGGATGAAAGTCAGTAGCAAAAACAGAAATACAGTAAATCTGCTGTCCCAGCAGTGGCTGGCCAAGTTTAATAGTGTATGGCAAAGGATATATTTTGTTCTGGGGTGAAATTTAATTCCCAAAATAGCAATACCCTGAATCTGATGTTCCAGCTGTTGCAGGCCTAGTTTAGATCTGTCCGTAAAGGGGTATATTTTTTCTGGGGTTAAATTCAATTACCAAAATAGCAATACCATAAATCAGTGCTTTCAGCTGTGGCTGGACAAGTTTAATTGTGTCCGTCATAGGATATATTTTGTTCTGGGGTGAAATTCAATTGCCAAAATAGCAATACCGCAAATCTGGTGTCCCAGCAGTGGCTGGCCAAATTTAATAGTGTCCGGCATAGGATATATTTTGTTCTGGGGTGAAATTCAGTTGCAAAAATAGAAATACAGTAAAACTATTGTTCCAGCTGTTGCAGGCTTCGTTTAAATCTGTCCGTAAAAGGGTATATTTTTTTCTGGGGTGAAACTTAATTGCCAAAATACCAATACCCTGAATCTGATGTTCCAGCTGTTGCAGGCCTAGTTTAGATCTGTCTGTAAAAGGGTATATTTTTTTTCTGGGGTGAAATTCAATTATCAGAATAGCAATGCCATAAATCAGTGGTTTCAGCTGTGGCTGGCCGAGGTTGATAGTGTATGGCAAAGAATATATTTTGTTCTGGGGTGAAATTTAATTCCCAAAATAGCAATACCCTGAATCAGGTGTTCCAGCTGTTGCAGGCCTAGTTTAGATCTGTCCGTAAAAGGGTATATTTTTTCTGGGGTTAAATTCAATTACCAAAATAGCAATACCATAAATCAGTGGTTTCAGCTGTGGCTGGACAAGTTTAATAGTGTCCGTCATAGGATATATTTTGTTCTGGGGTGAAATTCAATTGCCAAAATAGCAATACCGTAAATCTGGTGTCCCAGCAGTGGCTGGCCAAGTTTATTAGTGTCCGGCATAGGATATATTTTGTTCTGGGGTAAAATTCAATTGCCAAAATAGCAATACCATAAATCTGTGGTTTCAGCTGTGGCTGGCCAAGTTTAATAGTGTCCGGCATAGGATATATTATTTTCTGCGTGAAATTCAGTTGCAAAAATAGAAATACAGTAAAACTGTTGTTCAAGCTGTTGCAGGCTTTGTTTAAATCTGTCCGTAAAAGGGTATATTTTTCTGGGTGAAATCTAATTGCCAAAATAGCAATACCCTGAATCTGGTGTTCCAGCTGTTGCAGGCCTAGTTTAAATCTGTCCGTAAAAGGGTATATTATTTTCTGGGGTGAAAGTCAGTAGCAAAAATAGAAATACAGTAAATCTTGCTGTCCCAGCAGTGGCTGGCCAAGTTTAATAGTGTACGGCAAAGGATATATTATTTTCTGCGGTGAAATTCAGGTGCAATAATAGAAATACAGTAAAACTGTTGTTCAAACTGTTGCAGGCTTCGTTAAAAGCTCTATGTAAAAGGGTATATTTTTTTCTGGGGTGAAATTTAATTGCCAAAATAGCAATAACCATGAATCTGGTTTTCCAGCTGTTGCAGGCTTACTTTAAATCTGTCTGTAAAAGGGTATATTATTTTCTGGGATGAAAGTCAGTAACAAAAACAGAAATACAGTAAATCTGCTGTCCCAGCAGTGGCTGGCCAAGTTTAATAGTGTTTGGCAAAGGATAGATTTTGTTCTGGGGTGAAATTTAATTCCCAAAATAGCAATATCCTGAATCTGGTGTTCCAGCTGTTGCAGGCCTAGTTTAGATCTGTCCGTAAAAGGGTATATTTTTTCTGAGGTGAAAGACAGTAGAAGAAATAGAAATACAGTAAATCTGCTCTCCCAGCAGTGGCTGGCCAAGTTTAATAGTGTACGGCAAAAGATATATTTTGTTCTAGGGTGAAGTTTAATTCCCAAAATAGCAATACACTGAATCTGGTGTTCCAGCTGTTGCAGGCCTAGTTTAGATCTGTCCGTAAAAGGGTATATTTTTTTCTGGGGTGAAATTCAATTGTCAGAATAGCAATGCCATAAATCAGTGGTTTCAGCAGTGGCTGGCCAAGTTTAATAGTGTACGGCAAAAGATTATGAATTTTTTTCTGGGGTGAAATTTAATTGCCAAAATAGCAATAACCATGAATCTGGTTTTCCAGCTGTTGCAGGCCTACTTTAAATCTGTCTGTAAAAGGGTATATTATTTTCTGGGATGAAAGTCAGTAACAAAACAGAAATACAGTAAATCTGCTGTCCCAGCAGTGGCTGGCCAAGTTTAATAGTGTTTGGCAAAGGATAGATTTTGTTCTGGGGTGAAATTTAATTCCCAAAATAGCAATACCCTGAATCTGGTGTTCCAGCTGTTGCAGGCCTAGTTTAGATCTGTCCGTAAAGGGGTATATTTTTTCTGGGGTGAAATTCAATTGCCAAAATAGCAATACCATAAATCAGTGGTTTCAGCTGTGGCTGCCAAAGTTTAATAGAGTGCGACAAAGGATATATTTTGTTCTGGGGTGAAATTCAATTGCCAAAATAGCAATACCATAAATCAGTGGTTTCAGCTGTGGCTGGCCAAGTTTAATAGTGTCCGGCATAGGATATATTATTTTCTGCGTGAAATTCAGTTGCAAAAATAGAAATACAGTAAAACTGTTGTTCAAGCTGTTGCAGGCTTTGTTTAAATCTGTCCGTAAAAGGGTATATTTTTTCTGGGTGAAATCTAATTGCCAAAATAGCAATACCCTGAATCTGGTGTTCCAGCTGTTGCAGGCCTAGTTTAAATCTGTCCGTAAAAGGGTATATTATTTTCTGGGGTGAAAGTCAGTAGCAAAATAGAAATACAGTAAATCTTGCTGTCCCAGCAGTGGCTGGCCAAGTTTAATAGTGTACGGCAAAGGATATATTATTTTCTGCGGTGAAATTCAGGTGCAATAATAGAAATACAGTAAAACTGTTGTTCAAACTGTTGCAGGCTTCGTTAAAAGCTCTATGTAAAAGGGTATATTTTTTCTGGGGTGAAATTTAATTGCCAAAATAGCAATAACCATGAATCTGGTTTTCCAGCTGTTGCAGGCTTACTTTAAATCTGTCTGTAAAAGGGTATATTATTTTCTGGGATGAAAGTCAGTAACAAAAACAGAAATACAGTAAATCTGCTGTCCCAGCAGTGGCTGGCCAAGTTTAATAGTGTTTGGCAAAGGATAGATTTTGTTCTGGGGTGAAATTTAATTCCCAAAATAGCAATACCCTGAATCTGGTGTTCCAGCTGTTGCAGGCCTAGTTTAGATCTGTCCGTAAAAGGGTATATTTTTTCTGAGGTGAAAGACAGTAGAAGAAATAGAAATACAGTAAATCTGCTCTCTCAGCAGTGGCTGGCCAAGTTTAATAGTGTACGGCAAAAGATATATTTTGTTCTAGGGTGAAGTTTAATTCCCAAAATAGCAATACACTGAATCTGGTGTTCCAGCTGTTGCAGGCCTAGTTTAGATCTGTCCGTAAAAGGGTATATTTTTTTCTGGGGTGAAATTCAATTGTCAGAATAGCAATGCCATAAATCAGTGGTTTCAGCAGTGGCTGGCCAAGTTTAATAGTGTACGGCAAAAGATTATGAATTTTTTTCTGGGGTGAAATTTAATTGCCAAAATAGCAATAACCATGAATCTGGTTTTCCAGCTGTTGCAGGCCTACTTTAAATCTGTCTGTAAAAGGGTATATTATTTTCTGGGATGAAAGTCAGTAACAAAAACAGAAATACAGTAAATCTGCTGTCCCAGCAGTGGCTGGCCAAGTTTAATAGTGTTTGGCAAAGGATAGATTTTGTTCTGGGGTGAAATTTAATTCCCAAAATAGCAATACCCTGAATCTGGTGTTCCAGCTGTTGCAGGCCTAGTTTAGATCTGTCCGTAAAGGGGTATATTTTTTCTGGGGTGAAATTCAATTGCCAAAATAGCAATACCATAAATCAGTGGTTTCAGCTGTGGCTGCCAAAGTTTAATAGAGTGCGACAAAGGATATATTTTGTTCTGGGGTGAAATTCAATTGCCAAAATAGCAATACCGTAAATCTGGTGTCCCAGCAGTGACTGGCCAAGTTTTATAGTGTCCGTCATAGGATAAATTTTGTTCTGGGGTAAAATTCAATTGCCAAAACAGCAATGTCGTAAATCTGGTGTCCCAGCAGTGTCTTGCCAAGTTTAATAGTGTCCGTCATAGGATATATTTTGTTCTGGGGTGAAACTTAATTGCCAAAATAGAATTGCCAAAATAGCAATCCCATAAATCATTTGTTTTAGCTGTGGCTGACCAAGTTTAATTGTGTCCGGCAAAGGATATATTTTCTTCTGGGGTGAAATTCAATCGCCAAAATAGCAATACCATAAATCAGTGGTTTCAGCTGTGGCTCACCAAGTTTAATAGTGTACGGCAAAAGATTTTTTTTTTTTTGGGGTGAAATTCAATTGCCAAAATAGTAATAAAATAAATCAGTGGGTTCAGCTGTGGCTGCCCAAGTTTAATAGTGTACGGCAAAGGATAAAAAAAATTTCTGGGGTGAAATTCAATTGCCAAAATAGCAATATTGTAAATCTGGTGTCCCAGCAGTGGCTGGCCAAGTTTAATAGTGTACGGCAAAGGATATATTTTTTTCTGGGGTGAAATTCAGTTGCAAAAATTGAAATACAGGAAAACTGTTGTTCCAGCTGTTGCAGGCTTCGTTTAACTCTGTCCGTAAAAGGGTATATTTTTTTCTGGGGTGAAATTTTATTGCCAAAATACCAATACCCTGAATCTGATGTTCCAGCTGTTGCAGGCCTAGTTTAGATCTGTCCGTAAAAGGGTATATTTTTTTCTGGGGTTAAATTCAATTACCAAAATAGCAATACCATAAATCAGTGGTTTCAGCTGTGGCTGGACAAGTTTAATAGTGTCCGTCATAGGATATATTTTGTTCTGGGGTGAAATTCAATAGCCAAAATAGCAATACCATAAATCTGGTGTCCCAGCAGTGGCTGGCCAAGTTTAATAGTGTCCGGCATAGGATATATTTTGTTCTGGGGTGAAATTTAGTTGCAAAAATAGAAATACAGTAAAACTATTGTTCCAGCTGTTGCAGGCTTCGTTTAAATCTGTCCGTAAAGGGTATATTTTTTCTGGGGTGAAATTTAATTGCCAAAATACCAATACCCTGAATCTGATGTTCCAGCTGTTGCAGGCCTAGTTTAGATCTGTCCGTAAAAGGGTATATTTTTTTCTGGGGTGAAATTCAATTGTCAGAATAGCAATGCCATAAATCAGTGGTTTCAGCTGTGGCTGGCCAAGTTTAATAGTGTATGGCAAAGGATATATTTTGTTCTGGGGTGAAATTTAATTCCCAAAATAGCAATACCCTGAATCTGGTGTTCCAGCTGTTGCAGGCCTAGTTTAGATCTGTCCGTAAAAGGGTATATTTTTTTCTGGGGTGAAATTCAATTGTCAGAATAGCAATGCCATAAATCAGTGGTTTCAGCTGTGGCTGGCCAAGTTTAATAGTGTATGGCAAAGGATATATTTTGTTCTGGGGTGAAATTTAATTCCCAAAATAGCAATAACCATGAATCTGGTGTTCCAGCTGTTGCAGGCCTAGTTTAGATCTGTCCGTAAAAGGGTATATTTTTTTCTGGGGTGAAATTCAATTGTCAAAATAGCAATGCCATAAATAAGTGGTTTCAGCTGTGGCTGGCCAAGTTTAATAGTGTATGGCAAAAGATATATTTTTTTTCTGGGGTGAAATTCAAATGCCAAAATAGCAATACCGTAAATCTGGTGTGCCAGCAGTGACTGGCCAAGTTTAATAGTGTCTGTCATAGGATATATTTTGTTCTGGGTTGAAATTCAATTGCCAAAATAGAAATAAAGTAAATCTGGTGTCCCAGCAGTGGCTGGCCAAGTTTAATACTGTCCGGCATAGGATATATTTTGTTCTGGGGTGAAATTCAATTGCCAAAATAGAAATACCATAAATCAGTGGTTTCAGCTGTGGCTGGCCAAGTTTAATAGTGTCCGGCAAAGGATATATTATTTTCTGCGGTGAAATTCAGTTGCAAAAATAGAAATACAGTAAAACTGTTGTTCCTGCTGTTGCAGGCTTCGTTTAAATCTGTCCGTAAAAGGGTATATTTTTTTCTGGGGTGAAATTTAATTGCCAAAATAGCAATAACCCTAAATCTGGTGTTCCAGCTGTTGCAGGCCTAGTTAAAATCTGTCTGTAAAAGGGTATATTATTTTCTGGGGTGAAAGTCTGTATCAAAATCAGAAATACAGTAAATCTGGTGTTCCAGCTGTGACTGGACAAGTTTAATAGTATCCGTCAAAAGATAGATTTTGTTCTGGGGTGAAACTTAATTCCCAAAATAGCAATACCCTGAATCTGGTGTTCCAGCTGTTGCAGGCCAAGTGTTAATCTGTCCGTAAAATTGTATATTACACTCAAGGTGTATATACAAGTGGTGAGAGAGTCATCCTCAATAACTTCACACGCTACCGTGCATCTCCCATTGAATTTCTGTCCGTTAAAGGGTATATTACACAAAGTGTTAAAATACAATTGCTGAAGGCATAATCCTACATATTTTTTCACACACTACTGTGCATCTCCAAGTGTAAATCTGTCTATAAAAGGATACCTTTCATCCAGGGCCTAAATACTAGCGCCTACAATTGATATTCCCTAAATCAGTGGTTACTGCTGTGCCTGGATTAGTGTAATACGGTACATAAATAAATAGGCAGATAGCGTTAGGTGACTGTAAAAAGGCATGAATTTGAAATCAGTACATTGGGCCAAATATTTTTTCTTAATTGTGGTGCTTGGTGAACGGTAACAATGAGGAAAACATCTAGTAAGGACGCGGACGCGGTCGTGGTGGTGTTAGTGGACCCTCTGGTGCTGGGAGAGGACGCGGCCATTCTGCCACAGCCACACGTCCTAGTGAACCAACTACCTCAGGTTCCAGTACCCGCCAGAATTTACAGCGATATTTAGTGGGGCCCAATGCCATTCTAAGGATGGTAAGGCCTGAGCAGGTACAGGCGCTAGTCAATTGGGTGGCCGACAGTGGATCCAGCACATTCACAACATTATCTCCCACCCAGTCTTCTGCAGAAAGCGCACAGGTGGCACCTGAAAACCAAGCCCATCAGTCTGTCACATCACCCCCATGCATATCAGGGAAACTGTCTGAGCCTCAAGTTATGCAGCAGTCTCTTATGCTGTTTGAAGACTCTGCTGGCAGGGTTTCCCAAGGAATCCACCTAGCCCTTCCCCATTGGTGGAAGACATAGAATGCACTGATGCACAACCACTGATGTTTCCTGATGATGAGGACATGGGAATACCACCTCATCGGAGTCCGCACGCCTCTGATGATGACGAAACACAGGTGCCAACTGCTGCGTCTTTCTGCAGTGTGCAGACCGAACAGGAGGTCAGGAGGAAGACTGTGTGGAAGACGATGCAGGGGACGATGAGGTCCTAGACCCCACATGGAATGAAGGTCGTGCCACTGACTCTTCATAGTTCAGAGGAAGAGGCAGTGGTGAGACCGAGCCAACAGCGTAGCAAAAGAGGGAGCAGGGGGCAAAGCAGAACAGCCGCCGCCAAGAGAGTTCGCCTGCTACTGGCCACCGCCACCAGGGACCGAGCACCCCAAAGGCAGCTTCAAGGAGTTCCCTGGCATGGCACTTCTTAAACAATGTGCTGACGACAAGACCCGAGTGGTTTGCACGCTGTGCCATCAGAGCCTGAAGCGAGGCATTAACGTTCTGAACCTTAGCACAACCTGCATGACCAGGCATCTACATGCAAAGCATGAACTGCAGTGGAGTAAACACCTTAAAAGCAAGGAACTCACTCAGGCTCCCCTGCTCCCTCTTTCTGCTGCTGCCTCGGCCTCTTCCTCCGCCTCGGGAGGAATGTTGGCACCTGCCGCCCACCAAACAGAGGATGTGCCACCGACACCACCACCTGCGTCACCAAGCATCTCCACCATGTCACACGGCAGCGCTCAGCTCTCCATCTCACAAACCTTGGAGAGAAAGCGTAAATTCCCACCTAGCCACCCTCGAGCCTCTGGGCCTGAATGCCAGCATTTCTAAACTACTGGCCTTTGAAATGCTGTCATTCAGGCTGGTGGACACAGACAGCTTCAAACAGCTGATGTCCATGGCTGTCCCACAGTATGTTGTTCCCAGCCGCCACTACTTCTCCAAGACAGCCGTGCCTTCCCTGCACAACCAAGTATCCGATAAAATCAAGTGTGCACTGCGCAACGCCATCTGTGGCAAGGTCCACCTAACCACAGATACGTGACCAGTAAGCACGGCCAGGGACGCTATATCTCCCTAACTGCACACTGGGTAAATGTAGTGGCGGCTGGGCCCCAGGCGGAGAGTTCCTTGGCGCACGTCCTTCCGCCGCCAAGGATCGCAGGGCATCATTCTTGCCTCCTGTAGCCTCCTCCTCCTACTCGGCTTCCTCCTCCTCTGCTTCCACCAGCTCATCCAGTCAGCCACACACCTTCACCACCAACTTCAGCACAGCCCGGGTAAACGTCAGCAGGCCATTCTGAAACTCATATGTTTGGGGGACAGGCCCCACACCGCGCAGGAGTTGTGGCGGGGTATTGAACAACAGACCGACGAGTGGTTTCTGCCGGTGGGCCTCAAGCCCGGCCTGGTGGTGTGCGATAATGGGCGAAATCTCGCCGCAGCTCTGGGACTAGCCGGTTTGACGCACATCCCTTGCCTGGCGCATGTGCTGAATTTGGTGGTGCAGAAGTTCATTCACAACTACCCCGACATGTCAGAGCTGCTGCATAAAGTGAGGGCCGTCTGTGCGCGCTCCGGCGCTCACATCCTGCCGCTGCTCGCCTGTCTGCGCTACAGCGGAACTTCGGCCTTCCCGCTCACCGCCTCATATGCGACGTGCCCACCAGGTGGAACTCCACCTTGCACATGCTGGAGAGACTGTGCAGCAGCAGCAGGCCATAGTGGAGTTTCAGCTGCAGCACGCACGCGCCAGTCGCACTACGTGAACAGCACCACTTCACCACCAATGATTGGGCCTCCATGCGAGACCTGTGTGCCCTGTTGCGCTGTTTCGAGTACTCCACCAACATGGCCAGTGGCGATGACACCGTTATCAGCGTTACAATACCACTTCTATGTCTCCTTGAGAAAACGCTTAGGGCGATGATGGAAGAGGAGGTGGCCCAGGAGGAGGAGGAGGAGGATGAGGGGTCATTTTTAGCACTTTCAGGCCAGTCTGTTAGAAGTGGCTCAGAGGGAGGTTTTTTGCAACAGCAGAGGCCAGGTACAAATGTGGCCAGCCAGGGCCCACTACTGGAGGACGAGGAGGATGAGGAGGAGGTGGAGGAGGATGAGGATGAAGCAGGTTCACAGCGGGGTGGCACCCGACACAGCTCAGGCCCATCACTGGTGCGTGGCTGGGGATACGGAGGACGATGACGATACGCCTCCCACAGAGGACAGCTTGTCCTTACCTCTGGGGAGCCTGGCACACATGAGCGACTACATGCTGCAGTGCCTGCGCAACGACAGCAGAGTTGCCCACATTTTAACGTGTGCGGACTACTGGGCTGCCACCCTGCTGGATCCCCGGTACAAAGACAATGTGCCCACCTTACTTCCTGCACTGGAGCGTGATAGGAAGATGCGCGAGTACAAGCGCACGCTGGTAGAGGCGCTCCTGAGAGCATTCCCAAATGTCACAGGGGAACAGGTGGAAGCCCAAGGCGAAGGCAGAGGAGGAGCAAGAGGTCGCCAACGCAGCTGTGTCACGGCCAGCTCCTCTGAGGGCAGGGTTAGCATGGCAGAAATGTGGAAAAGTTTTGTCTCCACGCCACAGCTAACTGCACCACCACCTGATACGGAACGTGTTAGCAGGAGGCAGCATTTCACTAACATGGTTGAACAGTACGTCTGCACACCCTCCACGTACTGACTGATGGTTCGGCCCCATTCAACTTCTGGGTCTCCAAATTGTCCACGTGGCCAGAGTTAGCATTTTATGCCTTGAGGTGCTGGCCTGCCCGGCGGCCAGCGCTTTGTCTGAACGTGTATTCAGCACGGCAGGGGCGCCATTACTGACAAACGCAGCCGCCTGTCCACAGCCAACGTGGACAAGCTGACGTTCATAAAAATGAACCAGGCATGGATCCCACAGGACCTGTGCCTCCCTTGTGCAGAATAGACATTTATAACTGCCTCCCCTCAACCATGTATTCTTGTACTCCAGGGCACTTCTTTATTGAATCCTCATTTTTTAACTTTACCATGATCTTGCGGTGCAACCCAAAGTTGAATGAACCTCTCCTCTGTCTGGGTGCTGGGTGCCAAAATAACTGAAAGTGGCCTTCTCCAGTGGTGGGTGATATGACGCATGATTCCTTGCTGTGGGACCTCTCTCCTCTGTCTGGGTGCTGGCCTAAATAACTGAAAGTGGCCTTCTCCAGTGGTGGGTGATTG